>OX465047.1:4336344-4338844 GCA_949841015.1 Aplysina aerophoba
TTGTCAGTCTAGCATTGGAGAGATACATCAGAAGCAGCATTTACAACATGACCAGAGAGGTCTCCTGAGTGGCAGTGCCAGCCAGCAGAAGTTCGTGGACAATAATCTCTGGCCACAACCAATCAGCAATCAGACCTGTTTCTCATTGTTAACACTTCCAGCTGTAGGGTTTGCCTCCTACAAGCCTGTCACTTGAGACAACTACACGAAAACACTTGTTGACGTGCTTTGGAGACCACTGAATACATTGATGTAGACTGAACCAATTGATGTGCAAGTGCCCAGGGCTACTACTGCTGGTGTGAAATTAGCAGCAGCATGCTGGTACGCACGTACGTATGTACGTATGTAGGTGGAGGTGAAGTGCAGAATTTACACATCGACTTTCCCACTCCCACACAAGGTCAGGCACAAAGTAAGGACTGGCAAGCCAGCTGCCCTCATGACCCCGTGTGTGTGGTTTCAGGACATTCCAGGGCACCCTGTGTGTGTGTTGCTAGGAACATTGTTTAACAAAACGCTTAGCAACAGACAGGAAATTGTGGGGTGATTGTTTACTCCCTGGCTGCTATCTCATCCATACTAGAGCAAGCCCCTGGAACTATACGTATATACAAGATTGTCACTCCAGACATCTGACCCCCCCCCCCACACACACACCACACACGCCCACACAAACACCTCATGATGCCATGGGGTGAGGCACGTTTCTTGTCATAGCACCAACTACTATCCCATATTTGGGTTTGTGATTTGATTAGTGCACAGAAATTTGAACCCAGTGACAGGAAATTGGTTTAAACCAACCAAGCATCCCTGCTATATGCGTCTGTGTGTCTGCATGTCTGGGTAGTGGGGAGATGGACGTACGTAATAATGAGAATTGCATCAGATGGAGAATGTGTGTGCGTGAGCGCATGCTGTGCGTGTGTCGTGTGCATGCGCGCAGGCACGTGGCAGCTTTAGTCATAGTAGGCATTACCACATCAGCTATGTACTTTTGACGCACACACTAGCCACAGGCCAACACTTGCGAGGGTAGTGGGCAGTGTACCAGGAAGAGGTTGAGCTGAGTGGGGACATGGTTACTGTTCAGTGGAATGGTTTGAGCCCACACAGGAGTCTCCCTCTCTACCCCAACACCTACATCAACGTACTGTACATACGCACGTACATACAATATACGCAGCAAACGAAAACTGGTCCACTTCTTCTACCACAGCATTGCCATTCACGGTACAGCACTGCAATAAATTGACTGATGTGATATATCTACAGTACAACATCACTTTCACGCTCGCCCTCGTTCCCCACTCTCAAGATGCTGCCTTGTATTCAACACGTTTGGTATCCTCAGACACCCTACGCACGCACGTACGTACGTCTCACCAGCACTGTGCCACTGTGCCATGTGCATGCACACCACAACTAAGTATGTCAGTTGCAGTACGCTGAGTGGTTCGACCATGTCTGCTTAGCACGGTAGTGAAGACCTGACACAACTTGCTCCATGGAGCCGATGGCAACACAACAATGCAGAACACTCCCCAGCCGCAGATTACACACATGGGCATCTACGTACAACTGTTGTTCACACATTCAGGGGAAGGCCCACAACACACACACAGTTCGCTGCTCTTGCGTGAAGCAAGTTGTTAACATTCACTCACAATGCCCGCTCTCATGTAATGCCATGCCTCGTGCCCACATGTGAGTGGCCCACTACTCCTGAGACAATGGGTGCTGCACTCACATTACTGTAAACACGTTGTTATAGCTCAGCTATTGAAGACCAAGGGCACATTGTTCTGTTACATGGTCATACATTATGGGCATCTTGTGCGCGCTGTTCTCAAGTTGTCACACACGCACACACACACACACACACACACACACACACACACACACACACACACACACACACACACACACACACACACACACACACACACACACACACACACACACACACACACACACACACACACACACACACACACACACACACACACACACACACACACACACACACACACACACACACACACACACACACACACACACACACACACACACACACACACACACACACACACACACACACACACACACACACACACACACACACACACACACACACACACACACACACACACACACACACACACACACACACACACACACACACACACACACACACACACACACACACACACACACACACACACACACACACACACACACACACACACACACACACACACACACACACACACACACACACACACACACACACACACACACACACACACACACACACACACACACACACACACACACACACACACACCTTGATGGCCAGGATGTAATCCCTACATGCCCTCCAGTTTCCCTCCCTCATGGCATTGGACGCTGCAACCACATGCTCACGCATGGACTCAGGGGGACCTGGGAACACACATACGCACATGCATCTCAAAGGGGCGCCATGACAATGTGT
>OX465047.1:4340169-4375169 GCA_949841015.1 Aplysina aerophoba
GTAGATGGTTGTAGTGAAGAGGGAGAATAAAGGGTGGAGGGAGAAGGCAGCAGTGGAGAGGAAGGGAGGAGGGAGGGGAGGGAGGGTAGATGGGAAGGGCAGGGGGGGAGGGGCAGGAGGGAGGGGGGAGATGGGGAGGCCAGAGGAAGACTGGCATAGTTACGCATTTCCACTGGTCCTCCCTCTCAATGGGACCTACGTACATACGTACATACGTAGCTACACTACGGCTGTACACATGTACCACAAGCAGACACACCACGGAGCACCCCACCAGATTGGCAAAACCCACTCACAAACTCAACAAAGGAATAACACCAAACTGAACTGAGTTCCCCCACCCCCACTCCCCACCACACCAAACCTACGAACTGAGTTCCCCCACCCCCACTCCCCACCAACACCAAACTGAACTGAGTTCCCCACCCCCCACTCCCCACCACACCAAACTGAACTGAGTTCCCCACCCCCCACTCCCCACCACCACCCAAACTGAACTGACTTCCCCCACCCCCACTCCCCACCACACCAAACTGAACTGACTTCCCCCACCCCCACTCCCCACCACACCAAACTGAACTGACTTCCCCCACCCCCACTCCCCACCACACCAACAACAGCCCTCACAAGTGTAGCAAAGGCCTCCCTTCACAGACCTGTGTCTCCACGTCAGAGTGCTGGATGCTCTCCTGCAGGTGGCTCATCAACATGAGGTCACGGGCCTGGAACCACCGGTCGTGCAGTGCATGGTGGTAGATGTGGCACAACATGGACCTGGTGCGGATCCTCCCGTGATCCACCCCCTGGTAGTTGTAGATGTGCCGCGTTAGCTCCGTCATCACCTCAGCAAAGTCCTCTGTGACGCCATCAGCAACCAGCCCCGTCAAATTGAGGTATCGGGGATCAATCTGGAAGAAAGCAAATGATGACAGCAGTGGATAATCCATTTCAGCTAACCACACAGCCTCACAATACTCCGGCCCACAGTAACTGAGTGAGTGATGGGTTCACTCAGTGTACCAAAAGAGACACATACAGACATAAAATAAGTACATGGCATAAACACATGCCCGCACGCACACACTGTCATAGACACATACGGACACACGCACATATACACATACACAAGCACACGTGGACATGTACCTACTGTAGAGATGGTCTACATATGTACGTACATCGATTTGCAATCGGTATCACTTCAACACACGAACAAGCCTCTACAACATCATTAGCCCATCAAATGTGTACATACTGCCCCTCCTATCTGCCCCTCCTATCTCCCCCTCCTATCTCCCCCTCCCCCTCCTATCTCCCCCTCCCCCCTCCCCCTCCCCCTCCTATCTGCCCCTCCTATCTCCCCCTCCTATCTCCCCCTCCCCCTCCTATCTGCCCCTCCTATCTCCCCCTCCCCCTGCCCTCCTAGCTCCCCATCCCCCTCCTATCTGCCCCTCCCCCTGCCCCTCCTATCTCCCCCTCCCTCCTGCCCCTCCTATCTGCCCCTCCCCCTGCCCCTCCTTTCTGCGGACCATTCGCACATGGATGCAGCCAGAGCTGACCTTACAGTAGAGGTGCTCAATCCTTCTCATGTACACCCGACAGAGGTTGGAGTCTCTGTCAACCGCTGCATCTGCACTGATGAAGTCTTGTGCCTTTCGTATCAACTCAGTCACCTTGGCTTCATCCTTGAGCCTGCAAGCAGGAATGATGGGGAGGAGGGGTGGAGTTGAGAGAGGGGAGGAGTGGGGTGGTGGTTGGTGGACGGGTGGAGTAGTTGGGTGTGCTTCTACAGGCTTGCTAACTTCACAGCTTGAAGGAAAGTGGTGACAGGGAAAAAGAACCGAGACCTGGTGCCCAAACTCATGACTTACATAGGAACGCTCTACCCTGCTACACACCCTCCCCACCCCTCCCACCCCATCCTACACCCCCACACACACCCCTCCCCTGTACACCTAACCTTGCCACATAGACAGGTGAGCGAGAATCCGCATTCTGTAAGAGTTTGGTGTACTCATCGTCCAGCCTCTCGATGATGGTCAGCACACTGCCAGACACCTGATACGGCTTTGTGGGGTCCTGCACAGCAAGGACGTGCAGAGACAGGGGTGGCAGAGACAGTCAAATGCTACACACTCATCACAGCTCACCTTACACCCGGGGATAATGTTAGCAAGTTGTCAGCCTGAACTTACTCTCTGCCCTCATTCTCACAGCCTTACCTTCACCCATCAATCCCACTCTCACCCCTCACCCCCCCATGCGCTCTCAAACCTCCAGCACTCTCACTCTCACACCACCACACATCACCCCGTCACCCTCACCTCATCACTCAGGCTGCAACTCCATTCTCACCTCATCACCATCACACATCACCCCCTCACCCTCACCTATCACTCGCACACGTCTCACACCCTTCCATCACTAAGCGTCACTCACGAGCAAGTTCTCCTCCAGCTCATTGACAGAGTGTGTCAATGCCACCTTGGGATGGTTAGTCAAGAAGTTCCACAGCTCCTCAGTCTGAGACAGCAGGCTAAGTGAAGGAGGGAGAGGAGAAGCAGTCCGTGTGCATGCATGCATGTGTGGTTGCGTGTATGGATGGGAGGCCGTGTCATACACATGAGTATGGGTTTATCAGGACAAGACCTCTGGTTGTGAAGAACGTCAGTTGAAGCTCGGTTAAGTGCTTAAATTCAGCTAACAGCAGTCAGTGTTCTTTACTGTGACTTTGGCTTTAACCTTGTATAACCTTGTATAACCTTGTATAACTTTGTATATTCACCAAGCCAAGTGCCAAGCTACGTAGCACCATCCAAAGCAGATCTGAAGCGCAACTTGTTTCTCTACTTGAACTTCATTCATACCCCACCCTAACAAGAAGTTATCAAGTTCCTAGGAATGTCTTTGAAAGCTTATTGTCTGCAAAACCATCACAAGAAGCCCTAGCTGATAACACCACCTATCTCTGATAAATGGTGCAGATGTGGGTCCCTTATCAAATGAGCAGCAAAGTAGAATGTCCACAGTGCTGCCCTAGAGCAGCCCAAAGCCTGGAGTTATTGAACCATTCCAGTCCCAAACGTTATTCCCAAATCTCTTCACACATGACTTCCCACGTTCACCTACATGGGATACCTTAATATACATACAGTATGTGAGAGCCGCCAGTAGAAATTGCAGATCAGCGCATACGACCAATTTTTTTTATCTAACCATGGATTTAAGCTGCTGCAGGTCTTCTGCATACATTCAGCAAGTTTCAAGTTGAATGTAGCTTCTTTCACGGAGAAATCGTTGGTTGAAGTGCCCACTCATTTATACATGTAGTATAGGAAAAATGGTTGCTTGTATAATGTCGTCAACATGAAATAGACATTTTTGCCTTTCGGGTAAGAAAAAATGGTGAGGCTGTGGATACTACGAAGAATATCATATGAACAACATGTTGAGGAGTTCATACAGCTGATTCCGTTGGCAAAGAATGGAAGCACCGAATAGTGAGTACAGTTAAAAAGAAGTGAAGCAAGTTAGACTGTGACTATTAAGAGGTGTGCGCTGTTCTTCAAATAATGTGAAAGGCACGCACTACTTCTCTGAAACTACTTAAATTCCATTGTTATGTTGTTCAATGCCACTTTTCACTCCTTGAATATGGCCAATTTATGGACGCCATTTTCCAATAGCGGCGATATGCACTAATCTGCGAATTCTATTGGCGACTCTCACATATGTAGGTACATACTTATGACAGTGAGTTTAGCACACTGACAACTACGTACACACTTCAATGCAATAAAACCATCCGGCCCCACACGACACCAAACCAACATTCGACCATGCCACTTAAACCTCTCCTCCAACTGCACATTTCAGCTTGTGCTGAACATACGTACATACGTAGGTACGCACGCACTAAAATTGCGTGCAGGGGCCATTGCAGGAGTCCTGTGAGCAGCTGCTAAAGTTTCATGAGCACTGGGGAGCCAGAATACAGGCCGATGACCAACGTCACTCATTGCCTGTACTACTCAAATGTTGATGCATGGGCTTCTCAGCTGCTGTGGCATGAACGCTGAAGGGCTCTTCTATACCAGCTAGAAGACGTCGTGAAACCTTGCCAAAGTTTCGACCAGATTTCTTCGCCCTGAAGAAAACTACAGCATTCTAGAACCCTCTGCCATATACTCAAATATTTTCTTCTCCGCAGCCCACAGCTCCCTCCACACCTCTCTCGGGCGGCACCACCGTAGCCACCATCACTGACAAGAGAGGAGTGTGTGCATTGTGTATCCTCTGCTTCATAAGCCAACTTGCTGGTTATTAACGACCAAGTAAACATGTGCAAGTGTGTGTATACGTATATGTGTATTCTCACCGACTCCACATGTCCTCCTTCAGGACAGCGTCGGCACTGCTGTTGCTGTCCAGGATGGTCAGGACAACGTCCTGTTGCAGCTTGGCCTCAATGGCAACACCTGCAGCAGAAGGGAAGCAGGAAGGGAGTGATGAGAGGGAGTGATGAGAGGGAGTGGCGAGGGAAGCAGGAAGGGAGTGATGAGAGGGAGTGATGAGAGGGAGTGGCGAGGGAAGCAGGATGGGAGTGGCGAGGGAGTGATGAGAGGGAGTGGCGAGGGAGTGGTGAGGGAAGCAGGAAGGGAGTGGCGAGGGAGTGGCGAGGAAGTGATGAGAGGGAGTGGCGAGGGAGTGGCAAGGGAGTGGCATGTGCAGCACTACTGTATGCTTACTGAAGTCCTTCTTTTCTCTGTATACATGGAGGAGAAAGTCAAGCTGTTCCAACAATTCACCCGATGCAGTGCCCTACAAATATGGGCAAGAGGTGCTCAGCAGAGAAAACATTAGTCATACTTATGTACGTACATACGTACGTACATGTACGTAGGTAGATGCTGCCTTGCACAGACACCAGTATGACCTGTACAGGTACAAACACTATAAACACACGCACGCACGCACGCACGCACCTTCTTCCCCCTGGCGGCGATCACTTCTCCTCTCTTCTTGAGGAGGTCGACTTGCTCCACCTTGTCCAGCCCATTGGGGAAGAAGGCCTTGCGCAGGTCCCTGAAGGGCTCCTTGGTGCGTCCCTGCACCTGCTGCCAGTCATCCTCCCCTTCCTCCACGGCCCTCCCTCCACTCTCCTTGATCCTATCCTTGTCCTTTTTGATCTTATCACGTTGACGCTTCTCTCGCTTGCTCTCCTCCTTAGCAGTGTCGCCCTTCTTTCTACAGGAATGAGGGGAGGGGGGAATGTGACTGGGGAGCAGGGAGCATTACAGGGGAGGAGAGAATGAGACAGGGGAGTGGGGAGCATTACAGGGGAGGAGAGAATGTGACCAGGGAGTAGGGAGCACTACAGGGGAGGAGGGAATGTGACAGGGGAGTGGGGAGCATTACAGGGGAGGAGAGAATGTGACCGGGGAGTAGGGAGCATTACAGGGGAGAAAGGAATGTGACAGGGGAGAAGGGAACGTGACAGAGGAGTAGGGAATCAGCTACTGTTGGTATACAAGCCCATTCCTCACCATCCATTAACATACCATATGCCTAACTATATTACCTACAGTACATACAGAATATACACATCCGTACGTACATACATATGTAGGTACGTACGTCTATATGTAGGAATGTGGGATGAAATTTGCTCATGCCTTCCACATGAGCAATCAAAGAATACAATTATGTGTGTGAAGCATTTGCAATAGAAGAATAAGAAATGGATACAAGATTAAGTGCCAAAAACAGTCAAACATCTGTACATAAAATGGGATTATCGTATGATACATAAATGCATACGTATGTTAACACATCCATGAATTGTCGTAACACTGCATCAGAACATACAGAAAGCCCATGAACAGTAAGCGTTTCTGCACACACATGCTTCTCCCTGCTCACTTTAGGAACATGGTGTGGTGCAGCTTCTCCAGCGGTCCCAAGTCTTCATCGCTCGACTCACTCTCACTCTCAGAAGGCCACATAGCACTGTCGTCGGACTCATCTGCTTCCGCTGCCTCTGGCTTGGAGACAGTCTTCTCCTTGGGAGGTGGTGACTTGGGGCGAACTACTTCCTCCTCCTCCTCCTCTTCATCCTCTTCTTCGTCCTCCGAATCACTTGGTACAGTTTCATCAGCCCCTTTGAGGGCTCCCCCCTCGTCCTCATCCTCAAACTGACTTGGATTCTGAAATGGAAGCATGGACAATAAACACGCTCCCTACGTTTCAAATGGAGTAATGCACTCGGGATAAACCCAGTGCGAAGGATTAAGTTACAGCCTAGCTATCTTGGACTCTTTAACATGAAACGGTTGTAATTCAGATAATTTATACGTAAAGCACATGTGCATTGCGCACACACTGCAGCATGCGGCCAGTGCACTCAGACCACGGTCTTCTCTCCCACAGGAGTGCTTCGCTCCCTCCAAGTGCCTCTTACATACATACCTTGCGAAACTCCTCCACCGATGTCTCGAAATCAGCCTCTTTGATATACTTCTTGATCTTCTGCCTCAGGGATGCTAGGGCCTGGGACCACACAGGGACAGCAGAGGTACACACAAAGTGGCTCCCTTTCCCATCAACACAGCTACACATGAATAACGGTATCATAGGAAACACTGAAAATATGATGAACCAACTTAATCAAGTCTTTGGAAGGATTCGGACTCGAGGCACAGCATGGCTTACAGTCAGGTAGAGAAGGAACAGTTTCATATTTCGTCAGTTGTTAAGTTCACTCTGCTCTTCATTGTTTGTAGCTAATAAACTCTAAAGTGGCTAATCCACTATGCACCACTATACGGTTTGAAGCCAAGCAAGCTGTGTCGAAACCATTCCATCTGGAGAGTCCCCTCCACCTTAGCACGTACATCAGTGTACATATGTGCACACATAGAGGTACGTATTTCAATGTACAGTAGGTACGTACGTACGTATATTCCAGGACAATTGTTATATCATGATGCTGTCAGGGTAACCTGGTAATTGGTGCATCTCTCACCTTAGCATTCAGCTTGTTCAGTTTCGACTTGCTTTCCTTGTCCTCCCACAGCTGCGAGCAGGAGACAAACATACGTAAGGCATACGTATGCAGTACTGCGTTTGGGCAAAGGAATCCTTGTACGGAGGTACGCAAATACTTACATATATGTATGTAGTACAGTGAATGGACTTATAGCATAATAAACACATCATTACACACACACACACACACACACACACACACACACACACACACACACACACACACACACACACACACACACACACACACACACACACACACACACACACACACACACACACACACACACACACACACACACACACACACACACACACACACACACACACACACACACACACACACACACACACACACACACACACACACACACACACACACACACACACACACACACACACACACACACACACACACACACACACCTCTCTGACAAAATCTTCCATCTCAGCAAGAGCCCTGACATAGAACCCTGGGACACCTTCTGCCAACACAACAGACTTGGACTTGTCATATGCTTTTCTCAAAGCTTCAAAACCTGCAGCAGCACAAGATGAAGGAGAAGGACAGACACCTCACAGTGCATTTCTGAAGGCAGCACACAATCTCACACCATACAGATAGAAAAGGTGAAAGTTGTGCTTCTGAGCTAAACCCCCCCCCCCCCCTCCCCCAGAAATTCATTCAAGTTCAGTGAAATGGTTCTTTTCTGTACATGTCATGGATACACACCACACATGTCAATCACACAGTGTGTACTACACTCCACTGAGGACACACACAGCTACAGAACACACACCTTCAGAGACCCGAGACACATCCCTGATCTTGGTGCTGTTCTTAATGACCTTAATATGAGATCTCAACTCTTCAAACCTGCACACACACACACACACATTAACATAAGCCTCCTATACAGTGTGGAGACTGACAGCAGCATGCTACAATACACAGCATCACACAGCACTTCACGTGACCACAGAGACCGGCCACAGTACATAGCACAACTGTGGGGCTAATGGTTTCATTGACAAGCCCATGAGTACCTAATTCAGTTTGTTGCAGTAAAATGGCATGGTGCTGCTGAGTGCATGAGCAGGTAGTACGCACACTATGGGGCAAATGATTTCATTGACAAGCTCATGAATACCTAAATTTAATGCTACCGATTCAGTTTGTTGCAAGGCACAAGAATAGCAGTAAAATGGCGTGGTACTGCTGGGCGAATGAGCAGGGTACAGCAAGCTTGCAGTAAGGGGCGGAGGTGGGGTGGGGGTAGAGTGAGGAGTTACTACCGCTGCCCATCCCACCGCTCCGAGCCCAACTGAGCCCAAGTGCAGGGTATGCTGTGCTCACTTTGAGAATGTCCACTCACCGTTTGTCCTTTTGAGATTGCACAACACGCACCTCTTCCTCCTCATCACTGCTGAAAGTGTAGGCTTGCTTCCTGTGCACACACACAAGGACAGCAGCTCACTAGTATATAGCTGGACCACAGTATGGCTGGACTAGCAACGCTAGACACTACAGTACACAAGCCTAGCAGGAGAGGTCATGTCTCATCCTTACGAGCAGAAAAGAAAATTTTATACACAATCCAAAGTAGCTGCTTCAAGCAACCACTCGTATACTGTTACATGCGGTTAGGCTAGAACTGATGACACCGCTTGCTGTATAACTGTGACAAGCCCTTCGAACAAGATGCAACTGAGCCCTCTGGCAGCCTACCGCGTGGGGACCTTGACAGGCGCCTTCTGCTGAACATCCTCCTCCGATTCGGACGAGGTGCTCTCGTCGGAGGTATCTCCAGTGGCGAAGAAGCGCGACATGGCAATGGACTCTACACACGTGGGGATGGTCGGGGCGGTCCCGATAATCAACTCACAAGAAGTGGGAGTGATCCGATTAAAGTCGCCGTGGTTTCCTAGAATAGCTACACTCAGTATCAGCTGAGTCATCCTCTACTTCCTGTAAGAGACGAAGATGAGATAGCGAGTGATCCTTCTGGAGTTTCTGAGTCTTCTGCTATGCCAAATTCTACCTAGATATTGTGAGTAGGTTTGTCAGTGAATATTACTAATTAGCAAATAACAATCATACGTTAATTAAATTCTTGTCGAATAGTGTCATCTCGCGTTCTTGTCTAAACACTAATGTCACGGCATGAGTATGTTTGCTGCTGTGATTACATGAATATTGACTGTGCTAAGCGATCACAGGTCAGGTGTATTATCCGGAACAGGGTTTCGTATGTGACATGTAGGTTCAGGGTTAGGGTTAGTTTAGTGCTAAATATGGCGTCATAATTATATTGTGCGCAAAGCTCTGGTCCGGATAATGCACCTTATCTGCGATCACTTGACTTATGAGCTGAACAGATTTAAATTGGTACCTAGCTATATAGCTGGCTGTGTCAAGTTTGAACTGTAATTTAATTAAGTATAATTTTGTATCTACGGATAATTTTGGTGTGCCTGGCGTGGTCCCAATGATCAGCTGGAAGCCTATGTCTTGTCAATAAGATAGCTGTCTTTGCAATGTAATTGCTCAATATAGCTAGCTTCTTCAGTCAACGAAGCAAGAACCTCTATAGGCGTGTGGCGTTTGCATGCATTGTCTTGATAACTCCAGGCAGGCAGCCTATATAGTCGTGATTTACTTCTGTCTACAATATGGCTAGGTGATATTAGCATAAAAACATGCTAATCTATGTTCTCTCCTTATCTGACACAAAATGACTCATGCCTTGCTCTGGTTGCATCAACAGTATAAATTTTAGACAATTTTTTCACACACTTTTATGTGTAGGTATTGTACCACCAATTGAAATGGGAGTGTTTGGAATCCTAACCTACATTAAGCAGCATAAGGAGAAGGCCACAGTGAAGGTGGACCTGAAGCAGATGGCTCAGGAGACCAGCATTCAGGGTAGCACCCCCACCCTCTTCTGTGACTTCTCCAACATCATCACGACACTGGAGAAGAACGTTGTGTATGGCACAGTTGCCAATGGCATACAGTCAAAGTTCACAAAGTTTTATGGGGGACACTTACGCACTTTGACAGCACAATTCAAATCTTTCATATTGGCACTGAAATCTGTTGGAGTTGAATTAGTGTTTGTGATCGATGGAGATGGCACTCTTGGGCCTAGAAGTACAAAATGGAGCACATCTGTTGATCGCTACATGCAATCATTGGAGAACTGCGACAAGTGGCACCAGGTTTGTGCAGGGTATCGCAGCAGCCATGGTGTACCAATCAAGAGGCATCCCTTCGCTGCTCGCTGCTGCAAACGTGTTCTTATTGACACCGGCACTTGCTTTGTACAGTGTGCTGGGGAAGCAGATGGTACCCTTATTGGCCTGTGTTGCTCCACTCCAGGAGCCATTGGTATTCTCTCAGATGACACAGATTTTGCTGTGGCCAGAAACTGTAGATTTTTCCCTTTATGCCTCTTTGATGTCGATAATACAGTGGGTTTCATCGATGGAAATTTGAATGAGGAGCCAGATAGCATAACCTGTCAGTACAGTAGTGATGCCATCCTTTCCACATGTTTGGGTATTCGCACTGATCAAATTATTGATCTAGCCGTGCTTTGTGGGAATGACTACAGTAAACCTCTGAACGCTGCCTACCACACACATCGTCACCTTGGTTGCAACTCAAGCAGTGTGACTAAAATTGCTCAGTGGTTGGCAGCCCAACCTGGCCCACTAAAAGAAAATGTGAAGATGAAGGAATTCTTGGACATGCATCCAGACTATGACACAGCCTTTCAAGTGTCTGAAGAAACCTATCTTGGTCAGAGCAGTGAGACCAAGGTGCTGCCCTCGGTCACCGAACAGGAGCGTAGTCTTCAATTCAGCACTCTCTTTGCGTCACTGGAAAATGGACATGCCAAGAGGGATTTCTTCGTGGAAGACCTAACCCGGGGTAGGGTGCCAGTGTTTGACCTGACTGTGCCTATTCGCTGCCTCGCCTACAGCTTGCTGGGAGTGAGAAAAGTAAAAGAGTATGGGAGGACAGCAGCAGAGGTGTTCGGGTGCTACAAGGTGAAACCACATCAATCCATGCGTGACGTTCAGGATCACCTGAAATGCAGCACGGATATCCCTTTCTCCTCCAAGGCCAATTGCCTGTACTTCCTTCTTACTAACCCGCACCTAGACTCAGCATCTAAGAATCTGACTAAGCTTTGCCAGACAACAGGACAACAGCATTCGTTTTACATCCCCAAAGCTATGTTGGAGCCCTGCAGTGCAGTAGATTACACTCAAGCCATCATTGCTCTAGGCCTTGTTAAGTTCGCTACCACTGTACTGCCTCTTGACAAAAAGGAGCTCATCGCTGCAGTTGTTGCATTCGTCATCACTGCTGCACATGGTCCTCCACTCTATTTCAGTTGTCGTCCACTAATGAGGGCTGTACACCTGGCTGGACTGCTCTGCACAGCACTTCACTCTGCCCTGCCACTGTGTGAGCTAATGAGCCTTCCTTCATCGTCCCTTTCATACGAAGACATCTTTGATAGCAGCATCTTTGTGGCACTGTACATGGCCATCTGTACAGGAAGTACGGACAATGAATCATTGCGCCAAATACTCAGCCTATGCAAGGAGGTGCAAGGCATCACTGCAGTGGAGGCTGTTCTAGCATTCATTGCATTAGACACTTACGTCGGGGTCTTCAGTGTGTCTGCTGCAGCTAGGGACTTCATCTCGGCAGTGTCTACAGTAAGAACTGAGGTCCTGCCGAGGCACGCCCTACAGCTTGCAAGCATTCGACCAGCTCCTCTCACTTTCCCTACACGTCGTTACAGCAGTGATGAAGAGGAAGAGGACCTGGAGTCTGATGAAGAGATCTGGAGCACCACTGCCACTACACACGTTAGGCAACAGCCACAATCTGTTAAAACGGTCCCTCCACCTCAGCAAAAGCGAACAACAGTTCAGCTCTTGAAAGGAGGCAAGGAACTGCCCATCATGAAGCACAGGCAGGAGATAGTGGAAATAATTGAGAATCACAAAGTTTCCATTATTGAAGGTCAGACTGGTAGTGGCAAGTCTACCCAAGTACCTCAGTTCATTCTAGATCATGCAATCAAATTGCAGCGTTCACATGTCTGTAACATTATTGTTACACAGCCAAGACGCGTGGCAGCAAAAACACTAGCAGAGAGAGTGGCGAATGAGAGGCGAGAACCACTAAACAGGACTGTTGGCTTCCGTATTGGAGGCGAGAGCTCTGGTGATGACAGCAGTGTGAAGATTACATTTGTCACTGCAGGGTGGCTTCTGAGGGTGAGTCTACGTAGAATCAATTCCATTCCACTTGTAATTATGTAAAAAGTTACATATGTATCATTGTGAATACGTACATGCACATCACAAACAATTCATACGATGAAAATTTGAAGAGCATTCGCAGTTTAAATTTTCCTCTTGTTCTGCTCACAGTTTTTGACTGGAGAACCAGAGGGCATGGCTAAGTACACCCACATCATTCTGGACGAGGTACACGAGAGATCAGCCGAAGCAGATTTCCTCTGCCTAGTTGTGAGGAATCTTCTTGCAGAGCTGGACTGCCTCACCAAGGTTATTCTCATGTCTGCCACTCTTGAAGGATCATTGTATTCTCACTACTTCCAGAAGAAAGGGCTTGACGTGTCTGCACCTCTAGTGGTTGGTGGCCGGCAGTTTCCAGTGGAGGAGTACTTTCTGGACCAGGTAGCTGACTCCAAGAAGCAGCTGGTAGTGGAACATGAAGAACTTGCACCAACGGCAGGCCTTTTGAATCTCAGGCAGCAAGCTAGGAAGCGAGCAGCTAAATCAAGTTATCCCCTGGTGTCACTGCAGAACTCTGAGTGGAAAACGAAGCTGAGATCTGATGATCCTCGGATTGCCATCTGCTGTGACCTCATCTTCTCCCAAGCAAAGCTAGGGGAAGGGACTTTGGTGTTTGTTCCTGGATTTGATGAACTGATGACAGTTTATGAAGCAGTCAGCTACAAGATCACGGAGTATCTAGTTGCAAGGCATTTTAAAGTGTTTCTGCTACATTCCCAAGTTCCAATGAGTGAGCAGAGGGAGGCTTTTGAAGAACCTGCTACTGATGTGGCACACATTCTACTGGCTACTAATGTAGCCGAAAGCTCATTGACTATTCCAAAGCTTAGATTGGTTATCAACTTTTGCCTCCGCCGTGGACTCAGGTACGATGCTAGACGGCAGATGTCCATGTTGGACCTTGACTGGTGCTCACATGCCTCATGCAAGCAGAGAGCCGGGAGGGCAGGACGAGTCTTCCCTGGAGTTGCGATACACCTGGTCTCAAAGAGATTGCACAAAGAGTTTCCTCCGTATGATGAGCCAGAAATGAGGACAGCCTCTTTGCCAAGAATATTCCTAGAAGCCAAGGTGTTGAGTGGCTACCTTAGGTTTGGTGGGCCTTCAGAGCTGCTAATGGATACACTCACACCGCCTTCAGACATGAATGTTAAGAATGCCGTGACTGAGCTGCATAGAATTGGAGCCTTTTCAGCTAATTCAGAGGAGATAGGCCACATCACAGTCTTGGGCTACTTTAGCCTCAGTTTACCCGTGGATCTCAGTCTTTGTAGACTTATCCTCTTTGGCATCTGCTTTGAGTGTCCTGATGCTGCCATCATAATGGCAGCTGGTCTGACAATGAGGCAGGATGTTTTCTCAGCTCCATTAACGTTTATGAACCCTGGAGCTTATCGTCATTCACTCTGGTTGAGTGCCAAGACCAGATGGAAGTATGACCACGGACAGTACAGTGAACCGCACATGTACGTCAAGCTATTCCGTGAGTGGATGGACTTCATGGTCTCAGAGAGAAAGAAGAGCAACTTGTGCACCAGAGAGGAGCTTGCAAGGAGTTTTGTGAAGGGCAAGGGTCTGTCATGGGAGCGCCTCTTGCAGCTGGAGAACACTGTTGGTGACATTGCACAACGGACAAAGAAGTTTGTGCCTCAGGAGTGCAAGCTCTTTGCTCAGCTGGACCAACTGTCACAGTTGGGTAACACATCCAGATTTAGCGCTGTAGGTTCTTTGGCCATGGACACAGATGTCACAGAAGGTGTGAAGGTCCATGGGGACCCTGTCACATACAAAATGCTCCTTGTTGCTGCTTTCAGCCACAATTTTCTGATCGGTCAAGCTGAGTTCCTGGAGGACACCACATATGGTGAAAACGCAAGTCAGGTTGAGAGAGACGCCCGCGAAGAAGGAATTAACTTGAAAGATCAATCAACTCTGTACATGCGTCCATTCCACAAAGCTGAAAAGCACGTGCAGGAAGCAGTTGAGTCTGTGACTGACGCTGACTTGCTGCAAGTGGCCCAACGTATTGTGTGGGAGCGCAAGCACATTCAAACTTGGTGCTTCGGCAAGGGTGAAGAGATGACTGCAGTAGTCAAATTTCATACCTCCTTTGAAAGTAACCCTAAGACTGAGCGAATGCAAAGATATGAAGGAGGGAGTCAAAAAGAGTTCATGAATTTTGCCAATTTTCCCTCACAAGTCATTGCCCCCGATGCCATGCTGCGATGTGATGCCGTCATAACTTGGCAGTTCGGTCTCCGGCGCCGAACCTGGGCTACTGGTAGCATTCGCAATCTGCCAAGGGTGCTGCATCCCTGTTCAGTGGCTTTTCACCTCATCTCGAATAGCTGGAACTTCGTCGTGGCAGATGGGTGGCGCAACCCTGTTGGTGTAGCCTGTGATGTGAAGAACACTGCTCCCTTCTACGCTGTTGCAGCTAATCTGATAGGCATGGGTGCAATTACCAAAGCCAAGGGAATGTGTATCCTGCCACGACTTGGAAAGGGAGATAGTGCAATGCGTCCCATACTGATGGTGCTCGCTTTTCTTGATTTTCACAGAGATGTACAATTTCAAAGGGTGGAAGGTAATCCAACTAAATTCTCTGCTATCCTCATAGATGGGTGTGAGCTGAGGTGTCCCAGTGGCCAGTGCATTAGCCTTGCTCATGTCATGATGATCAACCGTGTGCGGAAGACTCTGTCTGAGGTTTTGTCACAGACCAATCACTCCTTCCTTCCAATTGACCAAATGGCTCACATTCGCCCGTTGATTCGTTCCCTGTTGACAGAAGAACTGGTTGTGAAAATAGTTCACCATGATGCAGAAGAGATCACTGCTGATGATCAAGGCTCCACTGATATCACAGAGAGTCCAAGAACTTCCACTGACACTGACTCTGATGATAGTGACGACTTGGAGTGCGATGATACAGCTGATTCACACTTGTGGCAGCCAGAACACTGGAGGAATGCTGGTCCCTGCCAATTCCCTCTGTTTGCATCAGTAGTGCCTCCAGGAGCCACTCTAGTTAATAGAGAGAAGGTGGAACAGATTGAAGAGCAGAAGACAGCAACTCGTCGTTTGGCACCCTCAGTGCCCTGGAGACACAGACAGACAGGTGGCCAGGATGCCCCGGACCACCAAGAGCATGAAGAACCAGTTGCAAAAAACTTATCTGATTCGTCAGAGTCAGAAGAAGAGACAATGCTACTTAGACAGATTGATGAGGATGTTCAGCGACTGAGGCGTATTACTAGTGCCCTTCCAAGTAGCACTACCAGAAACAATCTTCTTTCCACTGTGAGTGGTGCTGCACCTCACACTGAGGAGAGTGCAGCAGTGCCTGTCTTCTCTGTAGGGTGTACAGATGCACCCGAGGCCTCTAGTGATGAAGACTCTGATACAGAGCTTCCAGTTGCCAGAAAGAAAGACAGGCTCGTTCCAGGGCAGATTGCCAAAGACAAGAGCAGGTGGCCTCAGAGGATTGTGTCAGCAATAATATGCATTATATTACAGTGTGGGAAAGACTACATGATTTCCCTCAACAAACTGAAATCTGGGAAGAACTCTCCCTTCACACCTCAAGCAAAGATAAAGGTCTTGGTGGAGTTCTTTCATCAGATCCCACGGATATTTCAACTTAAACCGGAGGCAAAACCTTACAAAAAGGTGTACTTTAAGCAGGCAGATCCAACACTGAAAGAGGTAGGGGAAAAAGAACGCCTTGTTGACTGGCTTGACAAGTATTACTGGTGTGTGAATGTGGAGGCAACAAAGAAACTGTCTGAGGAGTTTCAGCAGGTCAGAGTAGCAAGACCCAAAACAAGCACAGTTGTACGGCAGCTGCAAGTTGGCACTGAACAGGCGGTTGGGGCCCTTTCGTCTGCTCCTAACCCATATGAGCTTCTCAGTGGCCTTGATGAGGAGGAAATTCAGCACAAGTCACATAAGCCAACAGTCAAAAAGAGGAGGAGTGCCGAAGGAAGTACCAATGTAAGCTCTGCTAAGCCATTGACAATGGAGGAGCAGACTGTTGCCAGAATCCTCAAGTCACTGGTAGATACTCTTCAGCAAATGCACCCCAATGGAGCACCGTGGGACAAGGTCGTCCAGTGTGCATCTTCACCATTTACAGAGTCAGCCAGTAGAGAGGCTGTAGAAGGTCTCTGTCTGTGCTTCCGAGAGTTTCTTGATGTCATCAGTGAAGGCGGAATCAAACTAAAGCGGCACCATCTACCTGAGCAGCCAGTGATAGCCAACACTATATTATGCAAGTATCGCAAGTGGAAGAAAACCCACAGGACAGCCCTGAAGGTCTCCTTCCTGACAGCAGAGAAACCGTAGCAGTATTAAAGGGCAAATAGACATCATGCACACATTTGTAGGTAGAAGCTTTGTATACTATACAACAGCTATCCAAGTACAGTATAGCATTAATATACGTAGTAAATGTAATATTCAGGAACAAGCATTATATAACCACTGTGTGTATAACCACTCAGTGCATTCATTAGTCATTATTTTGGTACATATAATTATATATTCAAAATATAAGAAGGCTATATTGATAGAGTATGCATAACTGTATGTGATTTGATTCTTCTCATTTGCTTTCCATATATAATTTTATATTATTTAATTATACTAATTATAATCAAGACTGAGTACTGTTGATATAATATAATCATGCACCGTATTGTAGACTGTATACTGATCTTAGTGCTTACAGGATGTTCTTGGGATTACTGCCTAAGCATTTTGGCCACCGCCCTCCTTGTTAATCGTATTGACCAAACGTTACCACTGGCCATCCACAAGTAGCTATATTATGTATATACTCTACACAAACTGCTATCAAAATATAGTAGTGTATGTGGGCTATAGCTAGAAGGTATGAACAATTAGCTATAGCTTCTCAATTGTTTGTACATGCATTGTACCTTGTGTACAGCAAATATGAATAGTGACTCATGCACAGTGATAATCACACATGTAGCATGGCCTGACTATATATGCTTAGGGACAACTGCAGACTATCATAACTTTCATGACTCCAGTCATATACTTCGTCACAGACATCTCACTGACTAGAGATGCTTGGGTTGACTTGTTCGCCCTATTGCATGCCCAGTGCCACAGGAAGCTCAAGATACAGAGAAAAGCGACACAAACAATGGCTAAGCAGGAAAGAAAATAAAGGAGGAACGTTTCATGAATTTGCATGCATGTCATCCTTGTGCAGGGGCCATGCTAATCTTCTCTGTATTGTTCCAGGCTTAGTATATGTGGGATGCCGAATTGAGCACAAAAATAGGTGCATACACACGGCTTCTTGTACAACTTGCACTCTATCCCGCTGCTCACCACTTCATAAGCTGTGTCAGGAGGTAATCTGCATGAGCATACTGCATGAAGCATTGACATTTCTTCTCATAGCATCTTTGTTTTGCATGAGCATTTCAAGTATTGCCTTTAGTTGTGTAAGCTGTGGTTACTGTTTAACGTGGATTCCGAGGGGATCTCAATTGACATTATGTCTTCTTTCATATGGGCAATCCAATTCTTGTGCCCATTACTCATTGCTAATTTATACACTACCTGTTAAAGATTAGTATATCCTCCAAAAGTACTTAAAATCCAGTGCACCAGATTTCAGTGATTGCTGTAACTAATGACGAGCCAACCTATTTCACATAGCCAGCCAGAAGTGTTCTCATTATAATTCGTTATAGCAAGATTGCTTTGAATCATTCCATTATCACTAGCTGTATTCCTTATATATGACCCCACAGGAAACTACTATCTAATGGTTATTATAGCTAGGTAAGACAAGTATGGTATGCAGTCTTTTGTTGTGAGGAGCTCATAAAGATATTTATAGTTTATCCAACAGGTAGTAATATCGATCACCCGATCAACACACGCGCACACCACAGGGTGTGCAGTAAACACCCGAAGGTAAATCATTTTTATTCATCTGGTCAGTCGGATCAGGTGGCAAATGGAGAGTTCCACCATTTCGGCTCTATTCCTGCTCCTGGGATTCCTTGCAGTTGGGTGGCTTACCGCGGACGAGTACGTGAGCATATATAGCTACGATGGCTAATATAAGGGAAGTCAGAAGGGATCACTGGTGCATGTTCTCGGCCTTGACGATAACTGCCTGACGCTCCTCCAGTATGTGGGAAAAGTGGGGCTTCGACTTCGTCTCTTTCTCCTCATTTCGTTGCCAAGCGTTAACGTTGTACTCCAGAGTATACATTGTGCATGCATAGCTAGCTTGCGACAGGCATATGGCATACAATATAGCTATGTAGATAGCCCAGAGCGGGTGCACTGCGCGACGAAGGTCTCAGTGAATATAATATACAGTGCCTAGCACACGTGGTTCATTCACTGCTGTTCGAAATAAGCCATTACCTCACAGGTTTATGAACAGCAGCTCGGTTGGGGTCATGTATAACTGTAGGCCACGCAAGGTGCTTAATATACTCTTGGATCGATGCTGGCTCCTGGTACAAGCTTGTCCTTCATGCTTTGCATACTTCCAAGTGCACTACTCTTGTATGTATGCATGCGTATGCAAATATGACTACATGTGTCCCACACATCCTTATATACATGACAAAGAGTATGCATGCGTATGCAAATATGACTACATGTGTCCCACACATCCTTATATACATGATAAAGAGTATGCATGTACAAAGTAGCTATATAAAAGGCATTGAAGTATAATGTCATTGAGTTAGCAAGTAGGAGGACAAGCAAACACAATTAGTTTCCAGATTAAGGTGTGGTAGCTTAATAGTTCTAATTATACATTCTGTATTTGTTACTCCTCTTCATTATAAATTATATACCTGCTTTATCCATTGGGTGACAATTTAGCAGCATCTCATTATTTTTTCAATAAGAGGGGGTGGTGGGTGAACAATATTCTATATAGATACAATTATAGTTACTGTGGCAATGGCATCCAATTTGTACTGTATATCTATGTTCTCATCTGTCATAATGTGCATGTGTGTGGCAGTGGCAATGCTGGCAAGCGTACATATAAAATATGTGTGTGTGTGTGCACGCCCGCCCGAGGGCGTGTGAGGGTGTATATATGTGCATAGCTTCTGTGTGATATAAACACTGCACAGGATGTGGTGGTATATACCTCCAGCATGTTTTGCTTGTGTGGTCGCCATATAATTGGATTCATTTGGTGTGAAGTATTTCATGTGTGTGTGTGTGGAACAACATCGAAGAACATTCTATCCAGGATGGTTTATACCCTTTACTCCGTACTTGTTGGACACTTATCGCATGCATCAACAGTCATCCTTAACAATTTCAATCCAGCATTTCAGGCAACAATGTCACTCTTGAAACCTTCAAGAACCCCAATCATCCCATAAGGAAGTATCACAAGTGTTGACTCGCAGCTATTAATTATAGTTTTCAGAAAGGAGTTGAAGTACGCAGGTGTATAAATGAACACATGTGATTAAGCGATACGTAATATACTGTACAACCCACACTCCAGCGTAGGGGAATTGCATAGATAGTGAATATACATATATAACATACACTACAAATTGTATAATTATATACTGTAGCCTCAGCTGGGGATATAACTGTATCACACATTATTGAATGATGTCTTCTTCTCTATACATATAGCCCAACTCCAAATTGTGACTATTACAGACAGGATTGCCGTAGCACAAGGACCTGCACGTTTCCTTGTAGGATTCGCCGTTGGAGGCTACGCTGCACTTCAATCTGCAGCAGAAAACAAATATGCTCTAATGTCAAAGTCCCAAGGTGTTGTAGGGGCTACAGAGGAAGTGGATGTCGAGATTGTGAGTGTAAAGTTATGAATTTATAAATCATAGTTTTATATATAATAAATTTATACAAGCACCAGAGTGCATTCTTCTCAACAACATGCTGCAGACTACTGTGATCCAGAGTGTGTGAATGGTCAATGTATTGGCCCTTTGAGGTGCTTGTGTGAAAATGGGTGGAATGGTACAGACTGCAGTGAATGTGAGTCTCCGGAAATGTTGCACTCTATATATGTAATCATGTATAATATGCTTGTGGCACATTATAGTATACGTAATATTATAAGCATACAAATGTATATAGCTTTTTTAAGACATATATACACAGGCAATTGGTATATGTTATATTGATACAGCAGTGCCTGCATGGTATACATGTACATCAGAGTGAGTGCCCTATATATATTACATATGTATGCCATACATCATACATTGCATAATTATAATGTTATGCTCTGCAGATTACTGTGACCCCCAATGCATCAATGGAAAATGCACTGGACCACAAACTTGCACTTGCAACCCTGGATGGATAGGGCTTCTGTGTGACCAAGGTGAGCCTGCAGGCCAGATGAGGCAACAGTCAACATACAATTACAATTATAATTTATAATAATTATGCTGATTGATAGTTGTTGTAAACATAAAAGACTTGACATTTTCGGCAACCTAAAGTTGCTTTCGAATTCATCAGTGAGATAATTATGTTTTCTGAAGCACACATGCATGCACCAGTGTAAAATCAGATAGCTCCGATATCAGTATCTATATTGTATAATTATAACACACACAAACATTTTGCACAATGTGTATATACATTGCAAATTACGTTATTCCCATTATCACTGCACGTAGATGCAAATGAGTGTCTGGATCCCAGCTCTTGTGATCATGAGTGCAACAATACTGTTGGTTCATTTCAGTGCAGTTGCTTTCCCGGCTACCAACTGACCAGCAATGGGCGAAATTGCATTGGTCAGTTTTTCATGCTTTGGCTTGTGGTTGTGTGGTGCATACTACCCTGCCGTGGGCACAATCATGTTCATATAATTATAATTATGTTCATGTTTATGTGTACACAATAGAATGCTAGGTACCTAACTACTGTATACATGGCCAACTCTTGAATCTCGCAGTTTTATATGAAAGTACACTCGTGTCTCGGTTTAGGTGCTCAACTCGTACATAGATTGCTGTTATGAAAGAAGCCAGCGATTTTCCAAGCACGTCGATTAAGTACATGCATCTACATTGGCAAACAGTCTAGCTTGTATCTAACAGAATATATGCGTAATATTATATTATGTATATGGCACATGTATATGGAGGATTGAAAAACCAACGTATTCATTACACTGTGTGGATCGAATTGGTGTTAGGGTTGATTGTAATTGGCAACTTTGGGCTTCTTTAATTTGTTCAAGCCCTTTTCTAATATGGAAGCGCATGCATAATAATTGTTGTATGGTATTATAAGACAAAGACGCCTATCTCCAGCTAAAGGCTAAAGACACAGGGCAAAGGGACTTTCTTGCCGTACATATGAGTAACTTGCTTGAGGTCGTGCATAGTCTTAATTAAAAATTGGCACGCATTCCAGATGCTTAATTACATGCATGAAGTGCACGTATCATGCCCAGTTAGGTATTTGGATTTGGATTGCTCAACACTCGAAGGCTCTGCACCCCTTGAGCCCTGTGCTAACACTCTCACAGATACTTCAGCTGTATGTTCAAAATTTGTTTATATAGTATTTCATAATCATTATCATAAGTCGGTGCAATTATTGTGTTAGTTATCCATCCGTAGATATTGATGAATGCAGTACAGCTGCTGGCCTTTGTGAGTATGACTGCCGAAACACTGACGGCTCCTACGAGTGCATCTGTCCACCAGGGCACCAACTGGCATCAGATCATCGCTCATGCGTTGGTATGAAATGATCTCTAAAGCTGGCTACACATGCACTAATGTCAAATCCATTAGTTGATGCATGATTTTGCTGTAGTATAATGCAATGTGTACTGCAACAATGTGGATGCAGTGTGATGCCAAAGAAGTTGAATGGCGTTTCATTACAGATGTGGACGAATGTTCCAGTGACAATGGTGGCTGCTCTCAGGAGTGTAACAACACCATTGGCTCCTACTACTGCACTTGTCTGGATGGGTTCACCTTGCAGGCTGACAGCCACACGTGTGAAGGTAGGTATTGACAAACAGCACAAGTGTAGTGTGCTACATTTGACTAATGACGAATGCCACTACATCTATTATATTATACTTTGGACGTTGTAGCCACGGAGCTAGCACACTTTGAAAGAGTCCAGTTATTTTGCACATGTTACATGGGCCAGCGATGACATCACAGAGTCAGATGATAGTCTGTGAGCAGGAGTAGCCAACCCTCCTTAGTAATGCATCCAGGAAGGCCAGAAACACCTATAATTATATGACCTGAGTAACATACATGTTAACACATAAAAGTTATGGTTGGCTACAATGATATATAACAATACCAAATGACAGAGTACACAGCCCATTGTGGTGACTAGATGTGATGTCCCAAATTTAGATGCGACACTGTAGAATCTAATCCTGCCATTATTAAATAAATCTGGCCAGTTTGAAGCCACACTGTCAAAGTCGAGGCTATACGATATACACTTAGTCTCAGTCCTTAGCGTTCCTTCTAAGCTAGTTACAAATTAAGGATTCAGCAATAGCCAATGTACACTGCAATAGACCACTTTCAGCCTTTGATGTATAACTTCATTGTGGACCAGCATAAAAACAATACACGTCATGATATCAAAATGTTCTGGGAAGTATTTACACAAGCATGATCTCCCTGAATACTGTAGATGTTGATGAATGTCGAACCACAGCTACCAACAGCAGTGTGTGTGAGCAAGTGTGCATCAACACACCAGGAGGATACCTATGTGACTGCAGGAATGGCTTTGTGCTGGAAGGAGACTCCAACTGTACTGGTGAGTGAGAATGCATGACAGCCGGCTGGAATTATTATGATACGACAAACTAGTACAGCAATTATGCAACCAAAGGATGTATACCCACAGGGCAGAACCAAAGGTACTGCATTCATAGAGTTCTAATACAGTATTTGTAATTTAGAGTCTGACAACATAGACATTAAATTGTTTTTTTCCTGTTTTTGTATCCATACGGCCATTTAGTGATGAATAGCAGTTAGATTGCTTCCTCTCCTCTGATGTGACGATTATTACAGTCTATATAATTGCAATTAGCAACAGGAAATGTGTTTAATTAGCGTACAATTGAACTGGCCATTTTCTGTGAGGAATTATTAGAATGGCAACTTTTCTGAGCAGATGCAGTAGAGATGATGAAATGAAGGTCACCGGGCTTAATAACCATTTTGGTTATGTATCAATTTTGGGCTAACTAAATAACTATGAATAATAATGTTGTCTACGCATTCAGACTAAGCTTTTCACTGCGGCATATGATCTGCAAATCATACCTCATGAAAATTACAATGTATATAATGTTCCATAAATTAATATAGAATGGCAGCTAGATGTATGTGTACATGAATGTGTATGTAAGTATGTATGTATATTTTCCTCTAGATATCGACGAGTGTGCTGTGCTGAATGGAGGCTGTGACCATCAGTGCCACAATGGGCCAGGCTTCTACAATTGCACATGTGATGTTGGGTACAAGCTGCAGAGTGACAATCACACGTGTGCAGGTAAACAAACACTAAATTTACAGAGATACATATAATATAAAATACCATAATGATGGACTGCAGGTACATTCATGCATGTAGAATTAAAAACTTGCGTACCATCAACACAAGCAGCATATGACACTATCCCACAGCACCACACCTGTTAATGTAAAGGGCTGATTTCTACATCCAGTCGGGCATTGCACAATATTTGATATATCTTATAATACTCTGCAGATATAGATGAATGCAAGCTGGCCTTATGTTCTCAAGGATGTGAGAATAACATTGGAAGCTACTTCTGCTACTGCAACAAAGGTTTCTTTCTTAGCTCAGATGGAACGACTTGTCGCGGTATGTTTTGGGCCACATACACACATACATGCACTGTTAATTGTGTAGAGGCATAGACACACAAGTCCACCATTATACAGGTGAATGTATTACATCCTGAGGTGTCTTGTAAGCACAAGAGGCCATTGATATACCACAGTGCCTCAATACCGTATATACGCTTTAACTTTTGCGGATCACAGATTTTAGCAATTTTCGCATTTTTATTCTCGTGGATGTAGGGTCTTAGTCTGGCTAGCTAGACCCTCTCAATTAGGCACCTTTAGCATTAATGGACAAAGTGCATAGGTGACACTTTTTGCAGATTAGCTACAAACCTGCCAAGACACACGCATTAGGCGTGTGTCACACGCATTAGGCGTGTGTCACACGCATTTCCACTGTATCTCCATCTCACATGCACACCAAGCTCAATCCCCAGCAAATTTCAAGGTTTCAGGTTGGGTGTACAATCAAATTTAAATTAGCTACGTAAGTAAATTGTATGTGAACCACTTGAGTCGAATATTAACAGCCTTAAATAACAGTCTGAGTTACAGCAGACCAGGTATGCTAATCCTAATTAAGTCCTCTGGTCTTTCTGGCAATACTGCACATTTTGTTCTGCTTTGACAATCTGACCTGCATGTTTTCTGATGTCATAAATTGGTGAATATGTATGGCTGCCTGTCGGTATTTAACCAATGATAACGATCCCCAAAGCGACGGCTACACAAGCGCTGGCTATAGATTTGCACATGGCAGGTCGGTTGGCTAGGCTCTATCACATGGAAGCTGTTTGGCTGTCTGAGTGTGCGCAAAAGTTGTTAAACTTTGCTGAAGAGCTGTCCACATAGCTATAGCTAGCTACATGTGGCATTTATACTAGCTGTCATTTATCGTTAACGTGATTTTTTGCATGGCTAGCTAAGTATTTTGAGAATGTTGTGCGAATGACCTGTAGCTATAACTGTAATTATGATTTACTATGAATATTTAATGTACATAATTTAGCTACATGGGTTATTGCCAAAGTGACAAATTTAGATAATCTCCTGGTGTTAGGCTTATGATCGCCCTTCAATATATGGGTATGGTCGAACCTCCAGCATCCTAAATAATGTAACTTGGCAGCTCTGTAGCTAGTGAGTAGAAGTGTGATCTATGCTTTGGTCGAGACAGAGGAGGAAGATGTACAAAGTGGAAAGCTGCATCATGGATTTCATGTGTATCGCGGTCTGGACGCCTTACATTGGAGAGCAAATTATTTGTGCTCTCCATAGCGGACATAGGATCCCTTCGCTGTTGCAGTTCAGAAAGACAGTGAAACGATTGGTCATGTGCCGCAGACGATCCTTTGTGTCTCCTCACTCTTCCTACGAAGGCGCGGAGCGATATCCTGCACGGTTACAGAGAATAAAGAAGTAGCAACGATTTACCGCAAGGTGCCTCCATGGTGTTGATTCGTTCTTTCCTCTGAATCCTTGTCGTATTGATGTAATCAATTACTTCGGTACAGGTTATTAGCTGCATATCAAGTTGCCCTAGCAAATCACCACCATTATTGCATTTTGTGATGCAATCCTCTTCAAACCGCAGCTCGTTGCCAGATTGGTCTAAATTTTTCACGGAATGAAACCATCGCGGATGGCTGCTGATCTGCGTAAACCGTAGAAGTTTAACCCTGCGAAGGCTAAAGCGTGTACGGTATATATACATAGTACATGAATTTGTACTCTCATTACATTAAATACCTGTAAACACATAGCCCCTTAAACAAGGTGCTACGTACCTGTCCATCCATCTTGCCTAAACATCCATATGCACAGCGAAGCACAGTGATCGATGTACGTAAGTGATGTGCCTTATAACAGAAAACTAGATTCAGTTCAGCTGAAGACTGCCAAAAATGCAAATCTATTGATATTCCTGCACATGTCAGGTAAATGCACAACTTGTTGCAACTTCAGTGGGCTTATGTATACTTTTGAGAAGCATACAAGTAGCTACAATAAGGAAAAAACAAGAACGGTTGACCAATCTTGAAGCTCTGCTTTGCTTAGAATGAACCTCAAGTTAGTGAGTGAATTAAGTTTAATCGGATGTTTTGGCAGCTTTACTGTTGAAGCCAGCTGTAGCTCTGCTGAATGTCTGTTTAAGTAGAGACTTCATGATAGTGTTCTGAAACATGTACAGTCACTGTTACTGTTATACTGTACAACAGTGTGTACCTTCTTAACTCTCCTCTCTCTTTATTCCAGAGTCATCACCAGCTGCTTTAGTCAACGTGGTACAGATTCCTAATCCTCAGTCCCAGATGTTGCTGGATTCTGTTGCATGTATGGGAAGCTTGTGTGTGTGTGTTGAGGAGAAGTTTAACAAACTGCATCAACAAGGCTACCTGCTGAATAAGAACATCAAAATCAGTATTGGTCAACCACAGCTGATTGCCATGTTTAATCCAGGGAAAGGTCTGACAGCATTTGACATTCTCAGTGGTTTTTTGGTGGGGAATAAATCAGTTATACTTCCTGTGAACACCAGGGTAGATTTTGTGACCTACAACTGTGACCAAGATGACTTTGTTCTCCAGACCATTCCTGGAGGTGAAATGGAAATATTTCCCAACCTTCTTACCTTATCCAAAGTTTACATCACTGCTACCATCAAAACAATTGTAACCACACCAAAAGTTGCAACGGTGAAGATTCATGGGCAGTGGAGCATCAACAATGAACCATACAACCTGATAGTTGACACCCTTCAAGAAGACCTATGGAGGATAAGCACCAAAGAACAAAACCTGGACATCAACCTGCTGCAGTTTCTCGAAGACATAAACGTTCACTTTGAATTTCCATTCCCCTTGCCTCTAAAACTACAGCTGTCGAATGTCACAGGGTTGATTCAACCACTAATGCACAGAGCAGTTCTAAATCTCCAGGGAAACTTGATCATTGGTGATTGGTACCGCAGTTCTGGTTGTGTAGTTGTTTACCTACCTTTAACATCTGCACGGAGAGGCATTCCCACACCCCAGGTGGCTGTCACCACAAACTGTGATGGTACCGCTAGCTCCGTTAACCTAACACTGCACAATGTGGTCCAAAATCTGCTGGGAGTAAATGTACTTGACATAGATTTCTTTGGAGATCTATCATTACCTGATCCCAGATTGGTATTAAAGTCTCCAGATTTCAGTCTACCCAAGACATTTATGCTTGAGGATATCTTTCACAAGGCAAGGGTCATCGAGGAAATCTACAAGGCAGGCGACCTTAGTTTCATCTTTGATTGGCCATTTTCCTCTGCAGCTGATAGGGTCATTACTAAGTTTTCAAAGGCAGTAAATGCCATTGAATTTAGTAATTTGCTCGACAGATTTGATGTCCACTCCGTCGCATCAACAATCAAAGAAGGCATCCAAAGGACTCTGAAGACTACAGTGCTAAATCAGCTGGATGTCTTTCGGCTCCCTGCTGTGAAATTCCTGCTGGATGTGCAAAACAAAACCCTGGACATTGTAAGCCTTGTAGACATGCAGATACCAATTGTACAAGATCAAATTCAGATCCTAGCCACCGAGGCTCATGTACTCCTGAACCTTTCACCAGCATCACTTACATCGTCTTTAAGGCTGCTGGTAAGAGGTGGTCTACAGCTGAGGGAGAGGGAGTTTAAAGTGAGTGTACTAGTTGACCTGGTTGATAATGCATTTGAGGTTGTCACAGATAACTTAGACTTTGATCTGGGCTTTCTGGCGAAGTCACTTGGATTTTCCTTGGATGCCATAAAACATGTAGACTTGGTGAGTCTGCTTCTCAGACAAGCTAGTCTGAAATATCTATCGCGGATACCAAACAAGATCTGCTCTTCGGGATCTGCAATTTTGTTCTCTCGGCGTGCATATGCAAGCGGCTGTGTAACCATTGCAAGTGACCTTGACGTTACTCTGGGAGTTGAGGTCACAGGTTTGTCTCTCCCATCACTTCTTGGCCAAATCTTTGGTGGGAAAATTAAGAGGTTTGTATTCTTCAAGCAGACGAGTGATATCTATGTACTGTACTCTAGCAGTTACAGCCCACAATCACCCTTGGATACCCCACTACTTTCAAAAGTGACAAATATAGAACCAGGCCTGACCCTCGGTGTTGAAACAACGTGGCCTGAATCATGTGGAGGTGATCCTCTTTGCATAATAATGAAATTCTTCATGGGAGACAACGTGGTCATGCAGCAGCAGCTGTATATAGCAGACGATTCCTTTCTGAGGATATCTGCTTCTGTTGGCCAGATAAACCTGGGAATAGTGACTCTTCAGTCCCCAGCCATTGTCACAGAGATCACACCATTTAGCACAGCCACAGGAATTACTGGGTCAATCAACATACTCGGGATCACTCTGACAGGTGGAATCAAGATACGCCAACTACAGGCCGATGTTGTCCTGGAAGTTTCCAGTAGAGAATGCTTGGATATCATTCCCCTGGTAACAATATGCAATTTTGGACTGGGGGTAGCTCTAAAGCCTGCACCTGTAATAGGAATTATGTTTGAAGGCACTGTTGTCATTGGGGTTTCTAGCTGCAATCCCCTCACAGTAAGAGCAGCATTCGGTGTGGATCCTGCATCCCCTGCAGACAATTTTATCTACGCCCAGCAAGACAGTGCTCTCACCATTCAAACATTCCTAGGCATGCTATGCATCAACATCCCACTACCTAATTTTCTGGGCGATACAGGATTCCCTGATGGCTACGAGGTATCATACTCACCAGTGCAGAGGTTCTTACCTATGTTGAGGATAACTATTCCACAAGGATTCAGGTTTAAAGGAACAATGTCCATTTTGGGGTTTAGAATCCAAGCAGAAATTACAATTGGTGAATCTCGAATTGCAGTCAAAGCAAGGCTTCCTGCTCTCCGCATTGCTGGCGGTCTTCTGGCAATGTATGAATCAAGCAGTAACAGACGGTATGGGCCATCGTTCAATGTCGTAGTAGATAACTCCAACGTCAATGGCATGCTGTCAGCATATGTCTCAGTTCTTGGAGTGTCAATTGAGACTCAGGTCACTATCACGGATATGGGGTACTTCATCCAATTCAATGCAAAGCTACTAGGCCTATTTGAAGCAAAAATTGAACTGAGAAGCAACTATGGGAATATCCTTAGTGCAAACTTTGATGTGTCTGCGACTCTTCAAACAGACTTCTTCCAGTTCATACAGGAGCAAGTGCAGAAGTTGGCTGCTGCAGCACACAGGCGAGTTGATGATGCAATTCGACCTCTTGAGAAAGCCTTGGATGGGGCCAACAAGCAAGTGGGTAGGGCCATCAAAGCAGTTCAGTCGGCAGAGGAGGCGGTGGATGACGTCAGAAAAGATATTGACGAAGAGAAGGACAATATCAATAAGATAAGAGTCAAGATCAGACGTGTGTGTCAAATAAGGAGATGTCGTCAGAGTAAGTTCTGCTTACAAATATATAGTAGACCACTACTTCTGTTAGCAGTGCTCTTTTATGTGCTGTTTATGTGGCGTATGTGCTGCATGTTATATTCAGGATGTTTCCTTTCTTTGCAGTACGGTTTCCATGTGGATTAAGCTGTAGGAGATGGCGATGCAGAGTGAAGCACTGTCACTTTGACGAGCCAATCTGTGCTGGCCGCAACTTGGTTTGCTATGCTTTGCGAGCGCCTTTTGAAGTACTTTTGGGAGCAGCAGAAGTATTCCTCTCAGTCCTCTCAGCAGCACTGCGTCTAGCTGCAGGAGTGTTACGTGCGGTGCAATTTGCCCTTAAAAGTGCCAACATCATTCTTGATTTAGCAGGCAATGCACTGCAATTGGGCAAACAGCTACTCAAGGAGGCAATCAACGTATTTGAAGCTGTTCTTACTTTTGGGCTCGACAACTTACTAAGCATTAACAGTGTATCAGTGGAGGCTCCGCTGGCTACAGCTACAAAGGCACGCTTTGCTGCAGCAGTGGATATGACCATTCTTGGGATTAAGGTAAACTGGGGTGGTGAGATATACCTTCCAAATCCAGCCAACCTCATTTCTGACATAATGAAGAGGATTGGAAGGGTTTTTACTGGAAAGAAGAAGAGATCCAATATCAAAGTTAGCAAAGTTTTGAGGTTAGTCAAATGGAGTACGTCTGCTAAGTACATACAGAACAAATATAAATCTTCAAACACAGAAAATCCAGTCTCTACTATCTCATCCCTCAATTACATATAGGTTGGCCGAGTGGAGTCGTCAGAGAGGGACACCATTCCCAATTGACTTCTGACAGCAGTGCTACTCGCTACGCCATTTAAAGCATAAAACCACTTGAGTAACTACCATAGACATACAAAGCATATTATCCAGTAGACAAACGTACTTTGAAGTAAGGGTCCTTTCTTAGAATATGCCGTGTAGGCTGAGTAACTAGTGCAGGATGAATAGACTTCCATTAAGCACTGACACCCACATTATATTTTTGGGTTATTATGATGTAGTCCATATTATGGCTGTGACAAGTACCATAATGTGATGGAAGTAAATGTATAATAATGTAATGCAAATGTGAGTGTGTGTGGTAGAGATTCAAGGTTGTTCAAGTACTGTACATATTCTCCTATTAATTCATAGGCCAATTTTCACACTACACACAGCTATCACGTCCCGTTTGCAAAATACATAAAAACCTATTTCATCCTTTATCTCCACAACATGGGTGGCCCTGCGGTAATAAACAGACTGTGCAGTTTGCAGTCAGTCCATTAATTCAATTCTGAAATACTCAAACTCAAGTGCAGTTGTATGTACTACATACAAGTCAGTGCCATCTAAAGTAGTCCTCCGACATGTTATTGCTCATGTCCTCAGGACATGAACAATATCTCGCTCTACAGGTGCAGTGTTCAATAACTGCAGCACAACACAAAGACATGATTGTGCACTGCAACCTGCACTGCTATTCTAAATTGACATGCAACAGTTTGAAAGCATTGAAAGGTCTTATTAACAACAGTTGGTCAGGTTACTTATACAGAAACAGTACAGTTACATTCTCGATTATAAGCAATTAACATTACCAATGGCAACTATGAACCAGTGCATGTGATGTTCAAGAAATCGTCCAAGACGCTCAAAATTTTAGATATCTGTGAATCTGATGAAAGAGCACGGACGACAGTAAGAGCCATTACACATATGTTGCACATACTATTAATACAAATTCTACATGAGTGCCTGCAATACTCAAGCTCTACGTACAGTATGCCTAGCCAAATCAAACAGATGTATACGTACACTGCATGCAAAGGAGGGTGGAGGGAGGTATAAGCAGACTTGTTCTAACTGTTCAGACCTACCTTGTCTGATCTTCTCGGCCATCTGTGCTGGTGGCAATGATTCCAGCTCCTTCAGACTTGTTCGTGCTCGGTGCATGGCAGCAAGGTGCTACAAAGCAGACGGTGAACACAATATAATGAGGTGCAGTCACTGCATGCAGGAGGGTCGCAAAAGTGCACGGCTGAGCAAACCTGGGCAAGGTCATCCACATAGCTGTGTAGCTGTTTAAAGGCTGGACCAAGACCTACACACACATGCATGAAACAAATGATCACCATTATTCTTCACAATACTCAACACAGAGTAATGTGTTCCCCTGCATTGATAAAGTTACATAATCCAAAAACTTACTAGATTATGTAACATATTAATGTAAATTATACAGGTACACACCAGAGAATACGGGTGCCTCCTTGCTGGTCCATGGGTGCAGTTCCTCCTTATAAGTCTGCCTGAAACTGCCCACTAGCTGACCAACAGTGGAGAGACTGACCGCCAACGACTTGCACTGTGGTCGCATAGCCTCGTAGTCAATGTCACTGACCGGCTGCTGCAAGGGTATACGTATATGTAAATAGACACACGACCAATGTACAGTATAGAGCAATATGCAAAAACATGTGTTATTTCACTATGGATTATTATACATTGAGAAGACATCAATATCCATACTCCTTCCTGACATCCTGGGGCAATATGCAAAGATAAAGCATTTTGCTGCGTAAACAATATCTCCATAGTCCATAAACCATAAAACTACATACACTGACGAGACATTAATACCCATATTGATAATACACATACAATATTAATTGTAATAGTGTTCTTCTCACCAAGTCAACCAGTTTCGATAGTTTCGCCTTCTCGAGCTCTAGGTCTTCAGTTAGCTCCTCAGACTTCTTGATTAGTCGAGGCAGAGAGATGGCTTGTGAACTGTCATGGCCCAGAGAAAAAGGAAAGTCTGTAACCGCAGACCAAACCAGAGCCATTTTACGTACATCTTCAATGCTGTGCACTCCCAAATGAACTACTTCAGCCATAGGCATTTCCCACCAACAGCAAGCATGACAATTCAGCCCGTGCAGCAACGCACATGTTCAAATGGGGTCACTTACAGACCAGGCAACGCAGCATGATCACGTTTTTAAGCTGTTGAAGGCCTATGTGGCCGAAACATCATGATTTTGATTGATTATGCTCTATTGCCTGCTCTATGAGTGACCCATTTGAGATAATCGTGTAGCAACAAGCCTCTACAACATTATCACACATGCTATTACCATGCACCGTCCGAACCTTGCCTGCTTGGTACTGGTGTTGAAACTCGCATTTTTCTTTCTTGGTGGCTCACAAACCTTCATCACATCTGGTGGAAATAGGGTACACTGCTCAGGAAGGAGCTCTTTCAGGTCTTCTCTAGAGCACAGTGCATCAATAAAGTGACATGACTTCTCGGTTTCTGTGGCTATTCTGTAAGGTGCAGGAAACATGAGCACTGCCATTATAGACACAGTCATACTGTTACATCATGTGTATTACAACTGCTAGTATGAATGCTGCAAAGAATAGGTGGTTCACTTCAATTAGCTGAAAGATGAGATAATACACACCGTCAATTGTATCTGTATGCAGAAACGGTACGATGGATGCTCGCTAGCTCTCTACCGTATGTATACAAACTAACCTGCTTTCATCATCAAATGGGTCTTCTAGGCTGTACACTATGAGGACCAGCTCAAGGAGGGCCAGCAGAAAGCCAAGCTGCCTCTCTGGGCTGGTAGTACCCTGTGCGAGTGTGCAACAAGACTCATGCTACATTCTCTACAAGGATGATGCCTACTAGAGCACAATACAGATGCATAAAAGTGTAGGTTACGCCTTCATAGTGTAGTGCAGTTAGCACCTTGATAAGCTCGTGATCTTCAGGCTGACATAATCCCAGCCAAGACAAGGCAGTAGAAAGCTCTGAGTGGCCAACAGAAGAAAAGTCGCCTGTAGATATAGTCCCTCACATGAGCAGTTGCGAGGGTACTCTACCGAGTTGTTCCAACTGATCTACTGCGTACTAAATGTACCCACACCCTTCGCTATGCTTACTCGCAACTAAGCCTTCTTGCCTTTGCGGCGTCGAGAAAATGTCATGAAGTTTGGGGTGGAATCTGCAAAGCAATCGAACAAAAGTTAGCTTTACGCATCAAGTCGGAGCAATATACAAAGAAAAGAGAGATGCTAAATTTAAACATCTTCACCCATACGTGCATGGCGTACATGGTCACTAGCCATTGCAGTAGTCGGAGTCTCTGCTCTCCCGGAGTAAACAAGATGTCCAAAACAACTCCGTCTGAATAATCTTTTAGATATGGACAATTTAGAGCCTAGATAAATAGATTAAGGTAGGATAAACACACTGAAAACGTTCCATAAATCTATCAACCTTTCACTAGCATACCCGAAGTACTTCGATAATCCTTCGCTTCTTCATACCAGAGTCGGCCATATTATATTTTCTCCCGCCAAAGTTGCGCAATAAAGTTAACTCAAATGTATAGTATACAACACCAACTACCGTTAGCTATATACAGCTACTTCAATGAGTTTGACTACACATGTTTGCAGTGCATGATAGATTTCGAGTCAGTAGCTCGTTCAAGAGTGCATGCTTGCATGAGGGAATACACGTGTTCTGTAGCTAACAGCAGAGGTAGGCGTTGAGGCCATCTGATGTGTTCATCGAAAAGATGGCGAGGGAGGGCAGGTACAGGGCAAGAGAAGTGGACAGCATGGCCAGGATGTAGGCATAACCAATCTCGCAGAGGCCACCGTTGTAAATGTTGGCATAGGCTTGGCCACAAAGCTTCCTGTAGAACTCTGAGCCAAAACTAACAGGGAAGATTAGCACACCTGCCATCAGAAGTATAGCTGTACAGGAAACAGAGAAAGAAGAGTAAGTTATGCTATTGATTGATTAGTTTCCAGAGAGGTTCACCTTTAGTAGAGTACACATACAATATGAACTGCATTTACAACTAATTACCACCACTTTACTTGTAAAATTAAAATGCAGCATCTTAGTTTCAACTTTGCATCACAAGAGCAACAGTGTGTAATAGGGTCTAATCATGAAGGAGCATAGACGATTCCCAAAACTCCATATATATATATATATAGTTCTAGCATTGCTTCAGCCAAGTATGCTGAAAGGTAAGGGTGTGTAAAAACCCAGCTCTGGCAGCGTACCTGCAATGAGTTGGAAGAAGAACGCAGCCAGAAACACAGAAGCACCCTTAATCCTTGGCTTGCAATAAGCCAACACTCCGATGAAAAATGAGATAATGAGCAGACCGCATCCCGCGCCGTAG
>OX465047.1:4380169-4433457 GCA_949841015.1 Aplysina aerophoba
TATTAACACAGATTAGTCACTACTGCTGCCATGAGTTGTACATATATAATTTACTCTCTATATACTGCATAGCATGCAAGAACTGCACATGAAACAAAGTAAGCAAGGACCCAGCATTGCAAGGCAGCGGAAGAGTGCAGTCAGAGGCATGTAAGTGTGTGCCTTGTTTGTGCGTAGCATGTTATGAGGTCTTGCCATAGCCATTTGCTGCGCACTTGCGTGAGAGATAAGAAATTGGTAAGTGCACATTGTGAGGAGTGGATGTGTATATTTTTCTGCTTTTGCTCCTGTTGCTCGCAGAATGGAGAAAACGGTCACACTTCCACGAGGCTACTCATTGAGCACACACGACAACTCCTTATCTGTGTCAGGCAGTAGTACACACCAGTGATATGTATAGGCATACGGTTTCTCATGAATTAAAGAACCCTGTGATATGTACATTTTGTGTTCTACACTATGTATTACCTGTGTGAAGCATAAAAACACACAATGTGCTGTTCTAACACCACCGAGGGTCATTACACTGCACTCATGTGCACTAAGAGCTCTTTAGTTCATGGGGGTTGATTCACAAGGTACTTTTAGCAGTTACATAGCTTACTGCTGCCTTCACCTTGCACTGTGAATGTGCATGTGGCGGTGAGCTGTTGCAGAAATGTTTGGTGAACCTACCTTTAGTTGCTACGTAACTACTGCAAAGACTCCCTCTGTGCATGCGCACACCTAAAACTGAGAGAGAAGCATGCGTATATACAACACTGCCAAAGGTCAGCCCATCGCATAACGACATTACAAAGTAAATAAAATTAACCTTATGTGATGACTAGCAGAAACCCCTCAATGCTGGCATAACATGCAATATTTATGTATATTGCTAATGCAGTTTTTACATATTTTTAGCAGTTGTACAGCAAAGTTTGATCCATTTAGTGTATATATAAATGTAGTGCTGGTGTACGAGCCTTCTCAAATTATTGATCATGCATGTCTATGAAATACCTATTGCATGTTGCTTCATTAGACACCGCGTGAACCGTGTATAATTACGTATGTATGTAATTGCATGCAACAATGTTTACACAACACTTATATATATTACACTGGAGCTGTACTACATTCTTTAATTTATATAGCCTATATAATCACATGCAATGAGTTTCAGCATTCTACATATTAAATGCGTATACAACAATACTATCACAGTTCATGCTTTATACATACGTACGTATATACTACATTCTGCAAATAACCCCAGCACTGGCCAAGGGCATGTACAAGTGCACAACTTCCACACAAATCTGACAGCCTCCCAATCCTATTGTATTCAAATATAATATATTATACATGTACAGTACCTCATGCATGCATGTGTCCTACTGTACACTTGAGCTGGTGCCTATAGATAAGCTTGTTCAGTGCATGTCCCTCCCACAACGGCTGGAATGTACACCACTTTGCACTAATTACGTAGCTAATTACCCATGCGCAGGAATCCGTTAAATACTCATTTGTAACAATACTTGTACAACATGAGTGAATGCATAATGAAGTTAACAGACTCTATAGAGGCACCATTTGACTAGATTCCGTTTGCACATAGTGTTCCTAGTATTGGTGATTAGCAACAAAGAGGGATGCCGCAGCAGCGCCAGCAGTGTCTTCCCCTTCGTACTTCCCCAGAGCTGCAAGACCGTTGCACTGGGCCCTGAAGATGAGTGCATCCTGAGCAGCCTTGGTGTTCTCCTTCTTCCCCTTCCACGCGTCCAGCACGCTGGCCTGCAATGCACGACCGTAGGAGAAGGTGAGGGCCCAAGGCTTCACAGCTTCGAATTTGTTGATCGCATTGAGGTGCACGGTGGCTACCACCTCAGACTGACCGCCAGAGAGGAAGGTCACTCCTGGCACGGCCACAGGGATGGTGCGTTGGAAGACCCGCACAGTGGCCTCTGCGACGGCCTCAGGCGTGTACTTCGTGGTGCACTGGTAGCCCGGAAGGACCATGTTGGGCTTGAGAAGGGTCCCCTCAAGGTACACGTGGTGGTCCATGAGGGCCTTGTAGGTCGCTGACAGGACGCGCTCTGATGCTGCAATGCACTGGGCCAGGTCGTGGTCTCCATCAACAAGAATCTCTGGCTCCACAATGGGAACAATGCCTCCTGTCTGGCAGATGCTGGCATAGCGGGCTAGAACGTTGGCATTCTCCATCACTGCCAGCTCCGAGGGCATACCTGGACCAATCTTGAGCACACACCTCCACTTGGCAAACTGGCAGCCATCTTTGACGTACTGCTCCACCCTCTTCCCCAGGTCGTCCAAGCCCTGTGTGGTGGTCTCTCCGTTAGTACCAGAGAGCTGGACCACGCCCTTGTCCAGTTTGATACCAGCGATGATACCCCTCTCCTTCAGCAACTGCATGAAGGGAACACCGTCGTCCGTCTTCTGGTACACGGTCTCGTGGAAGAGAATGACAGCGCTGATGTTCTTTGCGACAACCTTGTCAGTGGTGAAGAGAACCTGTCGGTAGGCGCGGCGGTTATCATCAGTATTCTCCAGACCAATGTTAGCGAGCCGCTTGCCCATTGTCCCAACGCTCTCGTCCGCTGCAAGGATTCCCTTGCCTGGAGCTACAATGGCCCTAGCCACGCTAGCTAGGTTCTTCTTTTGCTCTTCCGTAAGCCAGGTTCCAGACATGGTGGCACTTTCTCGAGTTGCTTCGCACTGGACGAACTGACAGCAGTTGAAGGAGAGGAAATAGCAAAGAGCGGAAGACGAGAAGCCGTTTAACCTCGGTGACCTCTGTCCATGGACACGCCTTTATTCCTACCTGAAGTTATTGCAGGAAAATCCTCATGTACGCACGTGGGTTGCTGGTAGCGTGGTCGCGGTCTTCCCTTCCCTTTGCTGCGTGCAAGCCTTCCATAGCCGCAATGCCGAAGAGGCTGGGCGCGCAAAGTGGGAAGTATCAAGATGTGTTGGGGGGAGAAAGAATTAGCCCCAGCAGCAAGCGATTCAAGTCTACAGTCTGTCATTCAAGTGACAAGGAAAAGGTGCGTGTCACTGATTGCAACACTGAGTGCATTCAAATTAATGTACCACGGAGCAGAACGCCGGGTAGTGTGGACCACATCTGTATTTGTTCTTTGATTCCATTCATGTTATTTCTTAGTACAAGGAACACATGCAGTCACCACACCATGACACCATATGGTGACACACATGGATGAGTTGTGGCATGGGGAGTTTGAGTGCAAGTTCTAGATCATCTTCTTGTGTATTGTGTATGTTTTCTGCAGAGCTCAAGCAAGTTGCATGGGTCCCGCTTTTCTGCTAAGCATGCAGCTGTTGGGTGGGAGTCCAAGGGAGGGAGCAGGTACTTCGGCACTGCCATTGAGGGGAACACAACAGTAAAGAGCAGTGCTGAGGTGGATGATGGTGGTCCCGAGCTCGCCGATGATCTGGAGAAGAGTCTGGAGGGATTAAAACCAAAAGCTGATGAACCGGAGATTGACCACAGCATGGACTTTCTTAGCCTGGAGACCAAAGAAAAGAGTTACCAGCCAGATAGGGGCGGATACAAGGTGTGAATAAGTGTTTGCGCTTGTGCGTGCGTGTGTGTGCATGCTGTGTGCGTACATGTGTGCATGTGTGTGTGCGTGCATGTGTGATGTGTGCAGGATTGGTGCATATTCACTGTGACGTGTCCATCCCATAACCTACGTAAGTACTACAGATTAACAGTGTGTTTGTACATTTTCAGGCGCGAAATAGCACTTGGGAAAGGAGTCAAAGTGCAAAGTTTAATTTCAGAGAAAGTGGAGCTAGAAATCCCAATGGCAGGCAGAATGGGTATGGGAAACCATTTGGCAGACAGAATGGTTACTGGAAGAAGAGCAGACATACAAGTGCTATTGATGAAGAAGACCTAATGGAGGAGGAGGAGGAGGAGGAGCTAGGGGGGAGTGGCACAGTGATCGACAGCATCGAGTCCACTGAGGAGTTGGATAAGGAGCTGGGACGTTTGAAAAACTTCAGGATCTCCAAGCACACAAGACACTTGTTGAAAGGTATGTATTATCTCTGCACATGAGTAAGTCACCCTTTGAATGACCCAATAATTTGCATCCAGAGACATGCAGTCTGGGTGTAGGTTCACTCTCGATGTAGTGATGTGTGTTTGTTGAGTGTTGGTAAACAGTGTCCTCTACCTGTGTGTACAGGCAATGGTATACGGCACATGTTCCCTATTCAATACAAGACCTATGACTACATCTACGACGGCAGGGATGTGATTGGTCAAGCACGTGAGTGCAGTGTGATCACTCTGTGGTCATCAGTTTATTGTGCGCAGTGGTAGTTGTGTCCGGCGGGTATGGAAGGATGGGATGCATAGATTGATACTTACGTACATGGTGTAGAAAGTGCATGACTTGTTAGTTGTGTGTTAGATGTGTGTGTGGGTGATGTAGTGAGTTGTGTTTCTCTGCAAACATCAAAGTGATTTTACCCTATCCTTCCCTTCGTAGGGACTGGTACTGGGAAAACAGTGAGTTGCTATCACTTGGTGCACCAGGTTGTGTGTGTATGCATGTGTGCATGCGTATGTGCACGTACGTATGTTTGCATTTGTGCATACGTACATATGCGCACAGTGTCATTTTCATATAACAAATGGGCCAACTGACTGTGATCCATGCTTGCTCCTGTGTGCTTCATGTGTTGCGTCTGCCTTGAGCTGCTGCCCTCCCTCCAGCTGTCCTTTGTCATTCCCTTGGTGGAGAAGTTGAACAGTGAGGAGGGAGAGCTTAAGAAAGGAAGACCACCAAAAGTGAGTGGGCTCTGTCAGATGTAAGCAAACATACCTATACCTGCGTGCCCACACACCTATGTACAAGTGCTAGTAAAGTTTCCATGGCAACCCAGTTCCTACTACTAATGTCTCCCACTCAGGTGTTGGTCCTGGCCCCAACGCGTGAGCTGGCTCTGCAGGTCAGCAGGGAGTTTGACACCTACAGCCAAAACCTAACCTCCTTTTGCATCTACGGAGGAGCATCCTACCTTCCCCAAGGTACGTACGTAGTCCACATATTCACGTGTGGTAGACACAAGCACTGCACTGAACTGCACTGAATGTGGAGTGGGGCAGGGTGGGGTGGGGTGAGCAGGGTGGGAGGGTGGGGTGGAGTGTAGGGCTCAGGTAGCAGTCTTTGAGGTGGCCTCTTTAGCCACCTGTTGTACTACCTCATAGGGCCAATGTATGTACGGTACATTTTATTAAAATGTCAACATTCTACGCCTGTTGTACGGGTACGGGTGTGCTACCTGCTACGGTGCAGGCGTGCTACGGGTCCGTTACATCAGTCATTTTATCTGACCGAAATCGAAGCAAGATGGTGGTCTTCGTTTGGCAAGACGATTCAGAACGTCCGTAGGTTCTGGAATAGATGCGGATCGCCCTGGGAAGAGAAGACTGAACTTCAATGGAGTATTACCGGATAAATGGGGTAGTGCTGAGATGGCTACGGGTGTACTACGGGTACGGGTATTCCCTGCACCAGACTAGCTCCACTCCAGTGTTGGGTTGTGAAGAGCATGTCTGTGTTGTGGTGTGTGTGTCTTACATGTGTGGACTTGTGCTGGTGTGTTAGTGCATGTGACATGAGGGGTCAACACTGTCTGTCTGTCTGTCTGTCTGTCTGTGACAGAGGATGCTTTATGCCAAGGACTGGACATCTTGATTGGTACCCCTGGCCGAGTGCTAGACCACGTGGAGAAGGGCAACCTGGTCCTGTCCCAAGTGAAGTGAGCAGTGGTCTGTTGTGTTGTGTTGTGTCGTGTTGTGCTGTGTTGTGTTGTGTTGTGTTGTGTTGTGTTGTGTTGTGCTGTGCTGTGCTGTGCTGTGCTGTGTTGTGCTGTGGAGAGGGGGTGACTGTGGGTGGGGTGTGGCATAGAATAGGTCGGGTGTGGGGTGGAATGGGTGAGATGGAGTGGGTGGGGTGTGGCGTAGAATGGGTCGGGTGTGGGGTGGAATGGGTGAGATGGAGTGGGTGGGGTGTGCTGTGGAGTGATGGATGGTGTGTACTCAAGGTGGAGTGCTTGTGGTTGTGGGATATGTAGAAGGTGGATAGAAGTTTGTGGTGCACTGTGTTGTGCTGTTTTGCGGAGCTGTGAGAGTAGTGAGGACTCAGCTGTCACATGCACCCATGCTATTGAGGCTCCGTGTCATCCTTCAAAGAATTCATTTGGTTCCAGCCTCTGCCTGTCCCAGAATGTCGCTCTCAATGCTGTGCTAAAGCATGCTGTCCCTACGCGTATGTGTGTCAGTCTGGGATGTTCATGCAAAGGTGTCATGTCTACAACATGTGTAGTGTCATGTTGCTACCTCCTCGTCAAACTGTACCACGCTCTGTGCACACTGCTGGTTGCCATTGTACCACACACTGTACATGCGTATCCCCACAGCCCAACACGTGGCTCCAGCGGTGTATGCAGCCCCATTGAACCTATTGCTGGTGTGGGAGTATGTATGTATGTACGTATGTCCTAATTACATATGCACATAGTTGACGAGTTCACTCTTTTATGAATATTGTGTCATGTAGTCCTTTACATCTTGCATGGACATTGTAGCCACTGTGTTGTATGTGTGTCCTTTAGTGGTGGGATTTGATACGTATACATATGTAGAAAAAAAAATGATGCGTTACAGATGTGCGACAAGTCACAAGTCACAATGTTGAAAGATGTGTGACAAATGATATTGTTAGAAGACATGTGACAAGTGTCGTTGTTGGGAGATGTGTGACAAGTGACTGTGTGTCCTCGACCCTTGTACGTCATGCACAGACATGTTGTCCTGGACGAGGCTGACCACATGCTGGAGAAAGGGTTCGCCGACCAGATGGACCTGATACTCAAGGAATGCTATAGCTGTGAGCATCAGCAGTGGTTATGGCATTGTGCACCTGTGTGTGTGCGTATGTAGCATGGCAATACAGAACACATGGGGATTTCACACTGTTTGTGTAGTGTACATACATATGTATGTAGAAGTGAAAGTTTATGTGCGTGACGTTTTCGGTGCTGATCCCTCCCCGTCCCCCCTGCCTCCTCCCCCTAGCCTCGTGCAAGCCTCAGACCCTCCTATTCTCTGCCACTGTCCCTCAGTGGGTGCAACGAACAGCACGCAAGTACATGGACAAGGAACGGGTCCTCGTGGACCTCATAGGACAACAGAAGATGAGGACGGCTGTCACTGTGGAGGTGAGGATGGGCATGCACCAACATGGCCTCACAGGTGCATGGTTGAGCATCTGCATGTGCTGCAATGTGTGCGCGCGTGTGTGCGTGTGTGTGTGTGTGTGTGTGTGTGTGTGTGTGCGTGTGCGTGTGCCTGTGCGTGTGCGTGTGCATGCCTGTGCCTGTGTGTGTATGTGTGTGTGTGTGTGTGCGTGTGCAGTTGCTCAGTGGTTGAGTTGATCTTGTCCCTCTGTAGCACAAAGCCATCCGCTGTCCCTACCATGAGAGGGCGTCAACTCTTGCAGATATTCTGCAGGTGTGCACCCGTGATACTTGTCTGCTGTTGCCCTCAGCCCACTCCCCTTATACCTGCACCCTAACTTCCTGCACTCAGACACCCTCCACTTTCACTCTTCCCGTCACTCTCTCTCACTCCCTCATGTACAGCCCCACCCCCCTCTCTTTCACCCTCACTCCCCTCATACAGCCCCACCCTCCTACCCTCTACCCTCACTCCCTGTCTCCACACTCCCTAGGTATACAGTGGACAGCACGGCCGAGCCATCATCTTCACTTCCACCAAGAAGGAAGCCAACGAACTTGCTCTCACTGCCAACCTGAAGCAAGAGTGCCAAGTCCTGCATGGCGACATCCCACAGAAGCAGAGAGAAATCACCTTAAAGGTACGTAACACCCTTGGCACTACTGCAGTAGAACCTCTCTATAGTGGGCACCATTCGGACCGTCTTTTATAGAGAGGTGTCCCTAGTTCAGGGATAGACTTATACACAGCTGTACATATGTGGTTGGGACAGCAGACACTGTCCTCATTGTGTGTCCTTAGTTTGGAGAGCCGTTTATAGAGAGTTTCCGCTGTATAGCCCACATCTTACATATAATTATACATGCGTACATGCGTAGATGACCTGTGTGTGTTTGTGTGTCACTGATTGATCACTCTGGTTTGCTACACATGGTGCTGACACACTCCTTTTGTGCAGAGTTTCCGCAAAGGTAACTTCCGCTGTCTGGTGGCCACTGATGTGGCAGCCCGAGGGCTGGACATACCAGAGGTGGATCTTGTTGTGCAGACAGAACCACCAAGTGTGAGGGGGAGGGGGAGGGGAGGGAGGGAGAGGGGGAGGGGAGGGAGAGGGAGGGGAGGAAGGAGGGAGAATTGTAGTGTTAATAACGTCTCATGTTATCTCACATTGTTCCTCTCTTCTGTACCATCAGGATGTCGATGCCTACATCCACCGCTCGGGCCGCACGGGGAGGGCGGGACGGTCGGGCCTGAGCATCATGTTCTACAAGTCCAGTCAGGAGGCTGAGCTGAAGGAGGTGGAGAAGGCAGCGGTGAGTTGGGGGTGATGAAGATTGGGGTGGAACACTACAAATGGCAGCCAACCATCATTAGGTGTGCCTGCTGTGTGCTGTGTCAACGCTGGTGGGGAATTGACGATCTATCTACTTGTGGAGCAGCGTTTAAATTTCAGATGTGACCTAAACCATCCTTCCTTTCCTTATATTCCTTCCCTGATGCTTACAGGGTATCAAGCTGACCAGGATTGGAGCACCACAACAGTCAGACATTATCAAATCAGCAGCCATTGATGCTTCAAAGTACGTATGTTACATGGGGTGTGGGAGCTTGCATCCCCACACCCACCCACACACCCACACATGCACCTCCTTCTCTGTACACCCTGCCCATGAAGGGCATAGGGCACTTGGTGTCCAACCCAGCAATGTGGTGCACAATGGCTATCGCTCACTTCTTCCCACCTTTGGTGCAGGTCCCTGGCACAGGTGTCCCCCACTGTCATCCCGCTGTTTGTCGAGGCAGCCACTCAGCTGATTGAGGAGAAGGGTCCTGAGGAGGCATTGGCTGCTGCTCTTGCAATTATCTCAGGAGTCACAGAGCTCAAAACGAGATCACTTCTCTCCTCCATACCCGTAAGTTCAACAAGTTTCACACATGGAGCCTTGTTACATTTGAATTGAACACTGAGCTCAAGTGTTCTACAATTGCATATATGGCTAACCGTTTCTGCACAGACATTGATTAACCATTGTCCACTCTATGTGCAGGGCTACACAGCATATTGTGTGAAGTGTGCATTTGAGATCAGAAGCACTGGGTTTGTGTGGAAATTCCTGGAGAGGAACTTCCCTCCACATGTCAAGGAGGCTGTTCGAGGGATGCGGCTGTGCAAGGACTCTAAGGTGAGAGAGGGGTGTGAAGGAAGAGGAGAGGAGGTGGGTGCATTGCATTGCTGAGCTGAAGGAGTGTGCACTGTGTGTGTTAGGGCTTGGTGTACGGTACATGACACGAAAAGGTTAACTACCGACTACTGCACGAGTGATCCACAAATAGCTGCGCAGCCGTCCGTGTATGTCCGCACGGACAATTTGTGGATTCCGTGCGGAATAATTAGCGGATTCCGTGCGGAATTCTGTGGATGTAATACGCAGTCGCAGATGTGTTGCGCCTTTTTGTGCTTGCAGAGATTGCGAGGATAATACCCTCTTGAATCTCGCCCTAATTCTACAGGTGCGCTCGACTGGAAGGGCTATCTAACTCTTGTACGTTAAAGTGCTAGTGTTCCGTCGTAATCTCACCCGCAATCTCACCTGCTTTCGAGCGTTTGAGCCTGTTGAAAGTCTTAAACTTGCCATGGAGAAGATCATCGTGAAGTGGACCGAGGGAATATCAAAGGGAGCCCTATTCCTACAATGATAATTCGAACGATCCTTGCGATGTCTTTCTCTATCTTTCAGCATTGTTGTTGCGCACGAAGTTCGCCTTCTGGTTTCCACCATTTTCAAGCTGAATCCATGGAAAATTCGTGTCTGCCCACACGGAAGATCCACGTCGTTCCGCACAACTATCCGTGGGTGTCCACGCGGAACAACCACGAAAGTTTTCCGTGTCATGTACTGTATGTACGTACGTATGCATGTACATAGGATATTTGCAGGAGGTGTGCCGTGCTGTAGCATGCTGATGTGTTAATGCATAGCCCTGGTCTCCCGCCACACAGGGTGCAGTGTTTGATGTTCCCAATGAGTTGAAGGAAGTGATTGAGGTGGGTGGGTGCAACAGCCTACTTTGACCACATGGAAGTAATGTTAATGTACGTATGTACAGTCCATGAAAACTCATGTGTGGTATTACCACTTTGCAAAGAATGGTAGGTGTTGAGAGATGCCGAAGGGGACATGTGATTGTTCCCACATGTACTAGGTACCACAGTTGTTAGATTATGTTTCAAGTGCTGACTTGTTCAGTTGCTGATCTTTAGAAGAACCTCAATGCCAGTGTATCACAGGAAGTGTTGTTTCCACATCTATTCTGCTCCCTACTGTGTGTGTGTGTGTGTACGTGTGCCCTGTACTCATTAGAATAGAGTGTTTACAGTACGTACGTACGTATATGCATGAACTGGATGCACCCACGCAAGTATTAGTACCTCAAAGTCAAATCATAGCTCATTGCTCCTCCCTCACTGTATTCTCCATTGCCGTCTACCTTAGGAACACTGGAGTGATTCCAGAGGGGTTGCCATGACAATCCCCGATGTTCTACCTGAACTGAAAGAATGGGTAAATCGATATCCGTGAATGTATGCATGGGGATTGCATGTCAGCCTGTGTCGTAAGGCCACCTGATGCAGCAATGCTTTGAGAACATGCCAAACTTGTAATCCAAAATGACAGTGATCAATTAGCATTCTATTTATTCCCTTTAATTTGCTGTGCATGCATCTCTTTCACTGTTCATACATTATGAATTGTATAGCACATCACTCATCACTGGGGAACGTACGGTCTGAGTACGTATATATGTAGTTGTAGGCAGTAGAAGTGAGAAGGAAAACATGTACACATACATTACAAAACATGTACATATGTACATATGTATACTACAGATGAGAGCTATATGGGACTTGAGCCAGATCTGAGCCAGCATGCATGTTGCTTCATGCATGCCATAGGTTTCATTGTTTGCCATGCATGCAGCAACGAGGGCCATGAGCTGGTGCAATCATGCAGGCTTAGCTGAGCTGGTGGCTTAGACTTAAGCCTATGTATGTACGTGCTTGCATTATCAAGCAGCGTGGTGTGTACTGTATCTATCAGTCATGATCAGTCAATCATCATTGAAGTGTGCCATGCCATGTGGCACTTGGATTGAATATGGCACTTTGATTGAAGTGTGCCATATGCCATATGGCACTTGGATTGAAGTGTGCCATATGGCACTTGGATTGAAGTGTGCCATGCCATATGGCACTTGGATTGAAGTGTGCCATGCCATATGGCACTTGGATTGAAGTGTGCCATGCCATATGGCACTTGGATTGAAGTGTGCCATGCCATGTGGCACTTGGATTGAATATGGCACTTGGATGAGCAGAGGTCAAATATAGCACTAGCACATGTTCATGGAAGTAGATGTCCATTCGATTGTGGTGCAAGGTGCTATGTACTTTGGTGCAACAACAGCAAAGCTGCAAGACTGTGGCAACCTTACTATACAGTCGATGGCAAATTTACCGTACTCAGTGATGTTTTGGTCTAGCTTGCATTTGATTGGTCAGTTTGGATTTCCGTTTTTCCTCGATGGGACAAGCAACCGGAAATCGACTGTATCTAATGCTTCTACCCGTGCCTGCACTTACCTAATAATAATAGTACCTAATATAATGCCTCTAATATGGAATTTTTGCATGCGTGTTTCCTGTTTGGTAGACATACCGTAAACATTTCATTTCCAATACTCATAACAATTCTAGGAATAGTTGTTGTGTGGCCCCTACCTGTGTTTACACACCAGTCAGGGGTCAGTCATAATTTTGCATACGTACTGTAGTGTGGGTTTTGGTTGCAGATTCAATATACATATACAAGGTTTTGCAAAATGGTTGTTGGGAAGGGCATTGACTCCCGAATCAACTCTGAACTTTGAACCCACTTGTGATTGGCGACAATGTAAGCTATGGCCTAAAGTGAGGACAAAGTTCAAAGGTCATGAGTCAAATGATGTTCGCTCGTATATATTAGAGAGAGGGAGAGGGAGAGGGAGAGAGGGAGAGAGGGAGAGAGAGAGGGAGAGGGAGAGAGGGAGAGGGAGAGAGGGAGAGAGAGAGAGGGAGAGGGAGAGAGGGAGAGGGAGAGAGAGAGGGAGAAGGAGAGAGTGGGGGGGGGGGTAATTTTCTGCAGAAGTGATGAACCTACAGTTATACAATCATTACTTGATGGGCTTCACTGGCTGTGCAACTCACTGTGTCAGGATCAGACCATGGCAACTGTAACAGCATGGTGGCAGCATGCACTACATGCATATATACCTTCGATTAAAGCTGAGCATACTATAAGGTGCTGTATACCTTATAGCACAACAATAGCTCAGCTGTATGCAACAGCATGGATGTTCTTAGGGTGGTACACACTGCCTATACGTATTGCACACTACACCTCTGTATATAGTGGGAAAACCATATACTCCAAATGCAATTATTTGAGTGGGTGTTTCCTGTTTGCACAATCATAATATAATTATACTCTGCTCTTTCTAGGAGTCTTATGTATACAGTTACTAAGAATAGTATAGCCCCACCTTCATTTCCACACTGCCCCCAACGTTGAAGCTACGTAGAACCCCTACAGATCAATTGTATGAGCGGATATAGTTTATATTAGGAAGTTCAAAAGAGAGCAAAGTGAGTTGTGCCTCAGCTGAAGCTGGAATTGGGCTATGGGCAGGCTGAGTGCAGGTTTTGCTGTGTGTGGTACCTTATGTGTTACATAAGGGCACGCACCTGGTGTGCACCAGCTCTGAGTGTGTGCTTGTGGAACTCTGTAATAAAGAATATCAAATCACAATATCTGCCTTTCCCTAGCTTCTGCTGCCTGATATCCAACCTCAGCCTGTGGTGCACCCTGTAACCACCACTTGTATGCTGTACAGAATAACGTATCTGTATTGTACTGTATGTATTCAAAGCCTTATACCTGCTGTACTGTTGTAGCCAATGCTTTACTAGAAGCAGAATAATTGGATAGTCTCTTATAGGTATCCCAATAAAAACTTGCCAAATATCTTTTTGGAAATACTGTCTAATTTTGACCCCAAGCGAATTGGTAGCTACGTATATGGCCCATCTCTTTACACACTGCACATTGATGAGCTAGAGGTTGCTCTTATGCATACCCATGTGACGAATATTCCGGCTACTGATCATGAAAGTCCATCCCAAGAACCGTTCATGATTCCAATGGAAACCCTGCAGAGAATCTGATGTATGACTGTGTATAAGCAGCTGCAGAAGTAAAAGACCTAAAACGAAACAGCGCCTACGTATATAGTCTTATAGTGTGTCTGGTGGTATGGCACATTTAGGCATATCCAAGTGATCTCATCCTGTGCATGCGCATTTCCTACACGTGAGAACGTGTTATTCCTACAGTATGAGGTCATTTAGATATGCCTTATGTGCTATTACCGTCTTGGCAGAGGCAGAAAGTGAAAGCAACTTGTTCAGATCTAACGTACGTATACAAACAGCAGGTACTGTGTATGTACACTATAGCTACATATCAAACCAGTATGAATTGTCTGTTTTTATGTTGCCTGCTGCCTCTCTGCTGTACAGAATGGGTGTCAAGAAGCTGTGGACATATCTTAAAGCCCACCAGGTAACTGTGTTTCAAGAAATTGATCTGGCTGAGGAGGCTAGGAGGAAGGGAGCCACAGAAGAGAGAAGAGCAGAGCTATGGTGTGACTATGGGGCAGTGGTACGTCAGCTGGAGATGATTATTTTGAGGGAGAGACAGCCAAAGTTCTGCAGTTACTATGGGTGTGACACAAGATTGCTTGGCCAGCAAATGGAAGCTTTCATCAAAGCCCTTCGTTCAGTCCACATTGAGCCTGTATTTGTCAGTGATGGTCCCCTGGGAGCAGATGAAGAAGGCTTCCAGGCAAAGTATGCAGAGATTAAGAGTCGACAAGAACAGAGGCAGGGCCAAAGTAGAGAGTGGGAAGCTGCAGTAATTAGTAGGTCTCGCCACAAAACTCCAAGTCGTGTCACTAATCCTCAGTGTTTTGTGATTTGTGATGAGGTGCTACGGGTCTCTAAAGTGAGAAATCTAGTGACCCACTGTGAAGCAGACACTGTGCTGATACACAGATGTGGCACAAGCCTAAATGCTCTGGGGATACTGTCAGGTGACACTGATTTTGCAGTAGCAGAGAACAGCTGCGCATTCTTTCCATTAGAATTCTTTGACCATAGAGCTGTAATGGGATTCCACAAAGGCGCTATAAACGACACTATACACTCACTTCCATGTCGTTACACCAACCGCCAACTTCTTGCAAAGTCTCTATCACTGCGTGACGAAGACATGACTATGTTTGCCATTCTGTGTGGAAATGATTACACCGGTCAATATATATGCAAAATTAAACAACATTTAGGCATACAGAAGCCTATGGGTCCAGCAGAGGTTGCCCGGTGGCTTAATCAGAATAGGCCCTATGCAGAGAAGATTGAAGAGTACAGGCAAAGGGATAAGGGATTCCAGGATGCCTGTGAAGTCAGCATTGCACTCTACTCAGGCAAAGAAACAGGTGAAGACCCATTGAATATCGGTGAGCCAGGAATTCTGTCACCGATGTTTCTGTCTATTGAAAAGGGAGTATTTCTGCAAGCCATTACAGCCAATGCTCAATCTGTTGGAGATGCTCTGCCATACATAGTGTCTAAACCCATTCGCAGCACCGTTTATGCACTCTTTGGTCGCACAAAAGTAAATGAATACGGCTTTCATTCCAATATATTGGGGGACTTTGGCCAGATTCCAGTCACAGATGTCGTAGACCTTACTGATATCCGGGAAATTCTCAGAAAGCATCCCTTCTTCACGAGGGCAGCAGCCCTCCACCACTTGATTAGCACACCGCTGCAGAGCCTAGCTGAGATAGGCCATGCAGGACTGGAGAGGAATGCGCCAGCAGACCTTCTACCCGATGAGGACGAGGTGCTGAGGGGGATCATTGCAGTGAGCGCAGTGGCCTACCTCATGCCAGTCAAAGAGCTGAGACTAGACAAGGATAAGGTTCAAGCTAGTTTACTGGCATTTGCAGCCACTTCGGCTGGTGTGCGGGGTGACGTGGACATTGGTCATCCTGATCCAGACTCCTTTCTCAGAGCGGTGTCACTCTCTTCCACCATCTCAGTCACGCTGCTGTCACTTTACTACATTGCCGAACTCCTTGACTTGTCTCCGAAAGCATCAGACATTTTCTGCAGCAGTGTGTTTGTGCCAGCATACATGGCTGTAATGTGCTATCTACCAGCTGGAATCCCAGCCCTAGCCCCCGTGGTCGGCATGGTACATTCACCACACACCACTGCACTCGTGGGATATATACAAACCATGCAAGATTTCCAAGACAAGCCTGAACTGTCCCCACCAGAATTACTGACGGGTGCAGTCCGCAGCTACACTGCACTTGTGGACGAAATGAAAACACCAGTCCTGCAAGAGAAACAAGGTCCAGCACCTGTTGCGATGCCAAGGCAACCAAGAGTGGCCATTTGCTGACTATTTATGTACGTACATCACATGCCATTAAATTTTGCAGTTGGCGCAAGCAATTTGTACCTACGTATACATACTAATTGTATGTACATAATTATAGGCCATTGTTTTTCACATACACACATACGTACATCCCATGTATGCATGTACTATATTACTATGTATACATGTATAGTCACTGACAAATTGATTCTATAGCATCGTTACTATACAACCACATTTTGGCAAACTCATTTGCACAACTTCATTCCACAAACAGCCAATTAGTTCCAGTTTGTAGACAGTACAAATCAAAGGAATACAATACTGCACTTTTAGTGTGCAGATTATATTGGTACACCTTATATAGCAGGATTGGCAATAAATATATAGGCCCAGAATCCAGGCAACAACTGTACGTGTACTGCTAGCTGTTAGGATGGCATTACGGTTGTCTCTTCTGGTCTCTTTTCATGTGATCGGCATATCACAGCTGGTTCCAGACCTTGGCTGAAGCCTTGAGACCTCTTGGGATGACTGGGGAGGCATCACTGGGTCAAGAGGACAGGGTGGGAATTGTCAGCATACCTGGTAGACATTTCCCATTGCACATCATACTCCGTTTTCGCAATTGACTTGTATACAGATACATATGTACAACATGGTGTACTTCTTACACTTATGTAAAAGCATCCAGCATGAAGAAGAAGTCCAGACACACTAGACAATTCTTTGTCAATATGTAGTATGAAGCTCTGTTCTTGCAAATTGAGCACAGGCACTAATGAAGTTCTACTCTGTAGTGCTAGGAATGTCGTAGGCTCCTGAGAATGTTTGCCTTGGTACAAAGAGAAGGATGCCACGTACACAGCAACTTTGTTATTGAGAATGTCATACTGTTCTAACTACAGCAGCTGCTATAAATGGCGAGGAATGCTTAGTTGTGTGTGTGTATGTGTGTTCTGACCCTAGTTGCAGAGAACAGGAAGGAGTTGCAGCAGATGGTGGATGCCCTCAACAGAGCTTGCACCCGATGGGTGTAGGATCAGTGAGGACAAGACCAAAGCGCTCAGCAATGAACAATCACCACCAGACAACCCAACCAGCACACTGAAAGGCTGGTCACTTGGCAATTTTGACATACTGGAGAAGACTGGTGAGCTATATATTAATTAATGAGCAACTGAGACTGAAGAGACTCCAATAGTTCGGACACCTGCAGAAGATGCCAGACCATCAACCACAAATGCAAGACTAAGAGGAAAGAAGAGGAGGCCAGGAGGGACTTGCTTGCAATCGGTGGATGTATTCAGCAGAGACCTAACTGAGATTCCAGAATAGCAAGAAGTGATGACAGACAGAAGTGCGTGGCAAAATGCCCAGGTCAACCCAATCTTAATACATGACGAAGTGTAACAACTGGATTCTGCCCAACGTTCATCAGGACAAGGCGTAAAGATCGAAGTGGTGTGCGTGTGTGCGTGCGTGTTTATGTGTCAACATCATAGGCGGCGGAACTGGGGGGGCAGGTGGGGCACTCGCCCCACCCCAAAAACCTATGAACGGGGGGCATTTCCCCCACACCATCTGTAGTAGTAGCATGCCAGAACAATATGAAAATATGATAGTAAGGCAGAAAACCTACTTACATGCTTAGAAGAGGGGGCAAGGTGCTCTCAGAAGCTAAAAATTAAGGTATCCTAAGTTGCAAGCGTGTTCCCTCCATTTTATATGACATCATATGACACAAGATAAAATGGCTGACTGTGATAAAGGGCTGGACGAGTTAAGCCACGTGCTTGTGCAGTTGCTGCTTACCTATGAAGAGACCATTAAGTGACAATTTGTGCACAATGGTGCAATTTATGTTGTACAATCTGATGAACTTTGTAAGCTTCTTATAGTTTGTATGCTTCTGTTTATGGGTTAACTTACACTGCATGCATCCCAGCACATTTGCCATGCATCATTACTCCTGACCAGGTTTAGCTAAATCTCAGTTTGTTGCAATTGCTCACATGTGAGTGGGGTATAGATAGTGCCAAAACTTCCCCAGAATTGATCTTATAGCATCTATATTTATAAACATTTCCTGGGGGGCATGCCCCCAGACCCCCCTAGTTTGGGTCCGTCTCGCCATGACATATCCTTGCTCACCCGCCCCCCCAAACTAAAATCTGTTCCACCGCCTCTGAACATGTAGTATGTGGTTTGACACTTATTCTTCAAGTTCATTCTCATGCTGACTCAATTTGCAAATTGAGCACAGGCACTAATGAAGTTCTGCTCTGTAGTGCTAGTGTGTCAGTCAGGAATGTTGTAGGCTGCTGAGAATGTTTGCCTTTCTACAAAGAGAAGGATGCCACGTACACAGCAACTTTGTTATTGAGAATGTCATATTATTCTAACTGCAGCTGTTTTCACTGCGTGCTAAGATTTTCTACGCGAAACACAGCTAGCAAGCCTAGGAATAGATGATTCACGCCGTCACCAAGCTTGGCGTTACTCCTGTCAATTGTTCTCGGCAGCTGCAGTGCTGTGAAGATAGAAAGTCGGGAAGCCACAAATTGATCACGCAGTCAGTAAGTGTTATGCAAGCTGCTGTAACTTAGTTGAGTCATGTATAACATGTCATGCATTTTGGGAAAACTATGTGGTCACCAGGAAACAGGGAAGTATATTGAAAACCACTCAGTGCACTGAAATTCTAGTGATGTGTGGCAGCCATGTGACTTGCAGTTGACATCATGTACACACTACAGCTCAATCGTGACTCCTCGTCCTTCCACATAGTTGCTCCAGGAAGTGATCGGCAAACCATGCTATACTACCCACTTTGTAACTGGGATATAGCTCCCAGTTGCATGATGCATGCATGCATTTGTAAGCATGCACATGTGCACTGAGTTCAGTAAATGCAATAATTAATCAGTCTTCAAGTTCAGATGAGCATAGACTCATGCGGACTTGTGAGAGTGGTCAATGTCTTACTTGTTTAATTCATATTTGCATGGAAAAAGTGTTCTTAACATAATTGTGCAGTAGCTATCCTCTCAGCCACCTAATTAAGGTTTTCAGTGTGAATCCAGTATGATTACACCAAATGTATACATGTGCAGTAGTTCACGATTTCTTGACCCCCAATCGCATTGCACAATATGCGCAATAATATCACGTGCCACGTGATTACCATACGTATTTGGCTACGCGTCGTTTTTTAAAATGTGCACGTGGAATAGTTACCGTCGAACATTGCAGTCTTTAGCCTTACAGACAGTAGCACCATAAGGCTATATAGCCAAATTTAGGCTCTGACTCTATCGTCTGAAGCGGACATTAACCCTGTACTTGCTGAGGCTACAACACCACCGACCCACACTACTAATCTACCGATCACGAACCACAACAATGGCATCATATAGCACGTGACCGCGTCAATTTTGTCGTGTATATATTGTACAATGTGCAAGTGCGAGCGGGACAAGAGAGCGTGAAGCTACTGTATACGTAACCGCGAGTAAACACATACATGCATACATATATGAATTAATACATACATAGCTGCAGGGAACAGTCATTCTAACTCTCCATGATAGTCTAAAACCGGGAAGAGTAATTTGCTGACTGATTAATATTATTTTGCAAGTTGCAAATGCGAGGAAAAGGGCAATTGCCTTGTGTACGCATGCATGATTGCATGTGCAACAACATGGTGTGATACAAGTGTGCTTTTCCAAAGCTGGTGTAACTTAGTTGAGTCATGTATAACATGTCATGCATTTTGGGAAAACTATGTGGTCACCAGGAAACAGGGAAGTATATTGAAAACCACTCAGTGCACTGAAATTCTAGTGATGTGTGGCAGCCATGTGACTTGCAGTTGACATCATGTACACACTACAGCTCAATCGTGACTCCTCGTCCTTCCACATAGTTGTAGCTGGAACTCCGCGTTAGGGTGTAGGCTGCGAGTTCAGGCGCCAGGTCGTGGTTCTTTTTCTCCAGTTGTCACTTTCAAGCTGTGTAGTTAGAAAGCTTGTACAATTGATCACGCAGCAAATGATACGGTGCGTTTCTGAGCTTAACGTCGCTCCTGTCCTTGTCCGAGGCAATGGTGCGAACAACGCTGATGTTGACATGAACAGAGCGTGATGTTCAAAGCGACGCCTAACATCGACCTGTGCTGCTTTCTGAGGTCTTTCTATAGCTTTCTCCCCCCTCGCAGCCACAGAAATTGGACTGCAGCAGCCCCTAAAACTTATACTGTGGTAACCTTATATGTAATATATTATCGAGCAATCAATCAATCAGCAAAAGGGATATGTAAATCCATGAAGGAACTATAAAAGGTCCACCTTTAAGTTGTTTGCACAATGCATTGAGAGGTTGCACACAATGCACCTTGGCAGTTCATACTATGAATACAAAAATGACTGCAATGCAGGATGGGCTCACATTTAAAGGGAACCTGACCATGCAATTTGGTAGGACATGCAGTGTCAGTAGAAACTGAAAGGACTACAAAAGGGTCTCTCTGTCTTGGCCCGTTTCAGTTTGAGGACTGTGTTAATAGAAGTATATATAGACGCTGAGAGAGCAAGGTTAGTTCTTAGTTCAGCTCGTATTGGGCCAGGTGTACGGTACAGGACACAAGAAGTAACGTTTTTTGGAAATCGTTGTGACTCTTCCCCTCTGCAACTACGCATAGCGACGAGAAACGATGGTCTTCTTTGCGGCTCCAATACGACGGAGCACGGATGTTCTGCGGACGGAGCACGGACGTTCGGCGGTCAGAGCACGGACGTTCGGCGGAGAGAGCACGGACGTTCGGCGGAGAGAGCACGGACGTTCGGCGGAGAGAGCACGTACGTGCGGCGGAGAGAGCACGTACGTGCGGCGGAGAGAGCACGTACGTGCGGCGGAGAGAGCACGTACGTGCGGCGGAGAGAGCACGTACGTTCGGCGGAGAGAGCACCTACGTGCGGCGGACAGAGCACGGACGTTTCGGCGGACAGAGCACGGACGTTCCGCGGACGGAGCACGGACGTTCGTACGGAATTCCTCGGAATTTTAAGATACTTGTGACGTGTACCGTATGTACTGTAAATACAGTGTGCTCTGTGTGCGAGGGCACCTGAAGTCCACCATATCACGTCTGGGTGCTTGCAAGCCCCCCAATTGCCTGCCACCTTGTATGAGATATGGGGTATACTCCTGTTTGTTTGTCCTACAGCACAAAATGGGCATTGCTGGACTCATGAAGTACATCCGCGATCACCCCGACAGGAACTGGATTGCACCTCGTGCAGACCTGGTTGAGCTAGCCAGAGACAGATGTCCCAAAGATCCAACTGGTGCCAACAAGGCAATTTTAGTTTGTGACTATGCGGCTGTTGTTCATCAGCTTGAGTGTACACTTCTGGAGAAGCGACAGCCAAAATTTTGTGGGTATTATGGCTGTGACACCAGGCTCCTTGGCCAGCAATTTAAGTTATTTGTTGAAGTTCTGCGTTCAATTAATGTTGAGCCTGTGTTCATTGGGGATGGTCCTGCAGATGCTGATGAGGAAAGTTACAAGGCAAGATTTGAAAATAGGAAACAGCGACAAATCACAAAGTGGAAACGTAGTGTAGAATGGGAAACAGCTGTTATTAAATCAGCAAAGATACCTGAATTCAGCCTACCACACTCATTATGCTACACTGTGTGTGACTGCGTCTTACATGAGCTAAAGGTGGAATGTACCATGTCTTCTTGCGAAAAAGATGCCGCCTTAATTGATTACTACAAGACAAGACCCAATGCCCTGGGAATATTGTCAACTGACACAAATTTTGCAATTGCAGATGACTGTCGGTTTCTGCCACTTGATCCTGAGTTTTTTGACTTCAGCAATGTAATGGGATTTCATGATGGAGATATACGCGAAGGTGTCATCGAGTCCTTTCCATGCCGCTACACCAGTTGTGACATACTGGCAGAATGCCTCGGTCTGGGTAATAACGACATGCCATGGTTTGCAATGCTACGTGGCAATGATTTCACACGACCATATGATTACAAAGTTAGAAAAATACTGGGCATCCCAACCACAAAGGTAGAAAGCATTGCACAGTGGATTAATGAAGGCAATCCTCAAGTGGAAGTGATTGGAGAGGAGGAGTTCAATAAAGCATGCCATTTGAGCAAGAAGCTGTACTCTGGAAACCTGCAGTTTGCTAGTCCTAGAGGCATTGGCACAGGCTGTGCAAGGCTCTCCTCAGCCTTTCTTCCCTTTGAAAAGGGTATCTATTGGCGGCAACCAGTGGCTGAAGCCCCATCCCTGAATCTTCCCCTACCATATGCTGTGTCGCAACCCATTCGCAACATTGCCTATGCACTGTTTGGTCTCCCTGAAGTTACTGAGTATGACCACCGTTCCTATGAGTCTCATGGCTCAATTCAAGTGCATGGGCTTACGAACCTAACTAATGTCAGGGCAGCCCTTCAACGTTGTGGGGTCACTGTTAGGGCCGCAGCCCTGCACCACATGATAAGCACCCCACTGGACAGCCTGGACCAACTACTTGCAGAGCTGCAACAGGGAGCACCAGCGCCGGAAGACCTTCCACCTGATACTGACGAGCAAGAGATGCTGAGGGGGATCATTGCAGTGAGCACACTAGCGTACCTTCAGCCCAGGAGAGAGTTGATACCAGACGAGAAGACGCTACTGGCTTGTTTACTGGCATTTGCGGCCTCTACTGCTGGTGTGCGGGGTGACGTGAACATTGGCCATGCTGATCCAAATTCAATTCTGAGAGCGGTGTCACTCTCTTCCACCATCTCAGTCACACTTCTTTCGCTTTACTACATTGCCGAACTCCTTGACTTGTCTCCAAAAGCATCAGACATATTCTGCAGCAGTGTGTTTGTGCCAGCATACATGGCCGTAATGCACTATCCACCAGCTGGAATCGCAGCCCTTGCCTCCGTGGTCCGTGTGGTAGATTTGCCACACACAACTGAACTCATGGGATGCATCCGAACCATGGGACGTTACTTTGACAAGCCTGAACTGACCCCGCCCATCACACTAGCCACCGCAGTCCGTAGCTACACTGCACTTGTGGGCGAACTGAGAGCGCTAACACTGCAGCATCAGCAAACAACAGCATTTTGAAACACCAAGTGATTATATGCGCAGCAACTATTAAAGGGATTTATTTGCATAACATAATAATATTAATGTAATGTTAGCCTGTTTGTATTGTTATACCCTTTAAAGTACACATTTGTAGTGGGTATGCACATTTCCATACTGTAACTTTAATGCATTGGTTTGTGCATGGTTTGTGCATGGTTTGTGCATGGTAGGGCCTACAGCCAGTGTTTAGACACAGCATTGCTGTTTTCTATACATGAGTTTGAATTATACTTACTGAAATGGAATGTATCCAATACAAACAGCAGAATTCTAGCTGTATACTGAGCATGTTCTATTCTAGCTACTGAGCATGACTCTCTACACCATGAACACAGCATGACTAATGATGATGTGCAGCATATCAAGGTTTGGAAATGTTAATTCATGAGTATGCATGCATAGTTAATTGAGAGGAATTTGTAACACAACATCTTGTGTTACATCACATTCACAGACATGTACAGTTACAGCTACTGTAAGTATAGAGCCTTTGCATACTGTGCAGATCAATTGCAACACATGTATATACGCAACAGATGTTAGTACTAACTCTATCATATATAGCAGGAAAACAACAAATAGGTTGAAGATGCATGCACGTATATATATATATAGATACCAGTGTAGAGTATTTACGTATGATGCACCCAACTGTTTCTATAATATTATAAATTATAGGTGTTCACTTATGAACAATTACTTGTGCATGTAACCAACTTTCTATAGACCAAGTGCACTCGTTCTCTATACAGTACGTAGCTAAAAATAGTAACACCTTCTAGCTATACTGTAGTAAGCTTACGCATGTGCCAGCAAGTCCACCTTTGTTTACACAATGCAGCCTGAGAGGTCACACTATGCTAGCTACCAAATTGATTGCAGTGCAGGATGAGCTCACATTTCAGTAGAACCTGACCATGCATTTGGTAGAAATAATGTTTCAGCAGAAGACCTACAAAAGTCGATCACTCTGCATTGCCAGCACGATATATAAGTGCAAGGACTGAAAATTGCCTAGACTCTGTGTGACAGTTATACGTACAGGATAACCAAATATTATTTTGTTTATTGATTTTGCCTGCTAGTTGTTTCTCTGCGATAGAGAATGGGCATCAAGAAGTTGTGGACCTTCCTTAAAAAATATCACAGAGAAGGCTTGGTGTTTCAAGAAATTGATCTGGCTGAGGAGGCCAGGAGGAAAGGAGCCACAGGAGAGAGAAGAGCAGAGCTATGGTGTGACTATGGGGCAGTGGTACGTCAGTTGGAGACAGCTCTTTTAAAGGAGAGACAGCCGAAGTTCTGCAGCTACTATGGTTGTGACACAAGATTGCTTGGCCAGCAAATGGAAGCTTTCATCAAAGCCCTTCGTTCAGTCCACATTGAGCCTGTATTTGTCAGTGATGGCCCCCCGGGAGCAGATGAAGAAGGCTTCCAGGCAAAGTATGCAGAGACTAAGAGTCGGCAAGAACAGAGGCAGCGTCGAAGTAGGGATTGGGAAGCTGAAGTAGTGTGTCCACAGCACCGTCCTCTAGCAAATATCCCTAATCCTCAGTGCTATGTGGTATGTAATGCAGTTTTGAAGGAGCTTGAAGTGAGGAATCTTGTGACCCACTGTGAAGCAGACACTGTGTTAATGCATAAATGCCACACCAGCCCTAATGCTCTGGGGATACTGTCAAGTGACACTGATATTGCAGTAGTGGAGACCAATTGTGCATTTTTACCATTGGACTTCTTTGACCATAGAGCTGTAATGGGATTCCACAAAGCCGCTATAAATGACACTATACACTCCCTTCCATGTCGTTACACCAACCGCCAACTTCTTGCAAAGTTTCTATCGCTGCGTGACGAAGACATGACTATGTTTGCCATTCTGTGTGGAAATGATTACACCGATCAATATGCATACAACATTAAACAACATTTAGGCATACAGAGGCCTATGGGCCCAGCAGAGGTTGCCCAGTGGCTCAATCAGAATCGTCCCTACGCAGGGAGGATAGAAGAGCACAAACGAAGGAACGGAGGTTTTCGGGATGCCTGTAAACTCAGCACTGAGTTTTACTCTGGCAAAGAGCCAAAAGACATTGATACCCAAAATATCAGCCAACTAGGCATTCTGTCACCAATTTTTCTTTCCATCAAGAATGGAATATTTTTACAGCCAATTGTGGTTGAGGTCGATTCTGTGGGTGATCCTTTACCATGCACAAAGTCTCAACCTATTCGCAAAGCCCTCTATGCTCTGTATGGCCAAACCAAAGTAGTTGAGCATGGGTTTCTTTCTTACAAAGCGGGTGACTTTGGCCAGGCTTCAGTGGCAAATGTCAAGGACCTCACAAATACTAGGGACTTCCTCAGAAGGCATCCCTTATTCACGAGGGCAGCAGCCCTCCACCACTTGATTAGCACACCACTGCAGAGCCTAGCTGAGATAGGCCATGCAGGACTGGAGAGGAATGCGCCAGCAGACCTTCCACCCGATGAGCACGAGGTGCTGAGGGGGATCATTGCAGTGAGCGCAGTGGCCTATCTCATGCCAGTCAAAGAGCTGAGACTGGACAAGGATAAGGTGCGAGCCTGTTTACTGGCATTTGCAGCCACTACTGCTGGTGTGCAGGGTGACGTAGACATTGATCATCCGGAAACAGATCCCTTTCTCAGAGCAGTGTCATTGTCTTCCACAATCTCAGTCACGCTGCTGTCGCTTTACTACATTGCTGAACTCCTTGACTTGTCTCCGAAAGCATCAGACATTTTCTGCAGCAGTGTGTTTGTGCCAGCATACATGGCTGTAATGCGCTATCTACCAGCTGGAATCCCAGCCCTAGCCCCTGTGGTCGGTGTGGTACATTCACCGCACACTACTGCACTCGTGGGATATATACAAACCATGCAAGATTTCCAAGACAAGCCTGAACTGTCCCCACCAGAATTACTGACGAGTGCAGTCCGCAGCTACACTGCACTTGTGGACGAAATGAAAACACTAGTCCAGCAAGAGAAACAAGGTCCAGCACCTGTTGCGATGCCAAGGCAACCAAGAGTGGCCATTCGCTGACTATTTATGTACGCACATCACATGCCATTAGATTTTGCAGTTGGCACAAGCAAATTGTACCTACGCATCTGAGCCAGCATGCGTGTTGCTTCATGCATGCCATGGGTTTCATTGTTTGCCATGCACGCAGCAACGAGGGCCATGAGCTCGTGAGATCATACAGGCTTAGACTTAAGCCAACATATGTAGCTGCATGATCAAGCAACTCGGTTGTCAATCACGATCAGTCAATCATTATTGAAGTGGCACCTGGATGAGCAGAGTTCCAATGTAGCACTAGCACATGTTCATGGAAGTAGATTCCCATACGATTGTGCAATGTGCTATACCAGTTGGTGCAACAACAGCAAAGCTACAAGACTGTGGTAATCTTACCATACAGTCGATGGCAAATTCACCATACTCGGTGATGTTTCGGTCTAGCTTGCATTTGATTGGTCAGTTTGGATGTCCGTTTTTCCTCGATGGGACAAGCAACCGGAAATCGACTGTATCTAATGCTTCTACCCGTGCCTGCACTTACCTAATAATAATAGTACCTAATAATTATAATGCCTCTAATATGGAATTTTTGCATGCGTGTTTCCTGTTTGATAGACATACCGTAAACATTTCATTTCCAATACTCATACAGTTCTAGGAATAGTTGTTGTGTGGCCCCTACCTGTGTTTACACACCAGTCAGGGGTCATTGATAATTTTGCATACGTACTGTATGTGTGGGTTTTGGTTGCAAATTCAATATACATATACAAGGTTTTGCAAAATGGTTGTCGGAAAGGGCATTGACTCCCGAATCAACTCTGAACTTTGAACCCACTTGTGATTGGCGACAATGTAAGCTACGGCCTAAAGTAAGGACAAAGTTCAAAGGTCATGAGTCAAATGATGTTCGCTCGTATATATTAGAGAGAGAGGGAGAGAGAGAGAGGGAGATGGAGAGAGGGAGAGAGAGAGGGAGAGAGAGAGAGGGAGAGAGAGAGAGGGAGAGAGAGAGGGAGAGGGGAGAGTGGGGGGGGGGATAATTTTCTGCAGAAGTGATGAACCTACAGTTATACAATCATTACCTGATGGGCTTCACTGGCTGTGCAACTCACTGTGTCAGGATCAGACCATGGCAACTATAACAGCATGGTGGCAGCATGCACTACATGCATATATACCTTCAATTAAAGCTGAGCATACTATAAGGTGTTGTATACCTTATAGCACAACAATAGCTCAGCTGTATGCAACAGCATGGATGTTCTTAGGGTGGTACACACTGCCTATACGTATTGCACACTACACCTCTGTATATAGTGGGAAAACCATATACTCCAAATGCAATTATTTGAGTGGGTGTTTCCTGTTTGCACAATCATAATATAATTATACTCTGCCCTTTCTAGGAGTCTTATGTATACAGTTACTAAGAATAGTATAGCCCCACCTTCATTTCCACACTGCCCCCAACGTTGAAGCTACGTAGGTAACCCTTCCCTATTCACTAGAACTGTTCTGTTCAGTAGAACCCCTACAGATCAATTGTATGAGCGGATATAGTTTATATTAGGAAGTTCAAAAGAGAGCAAAGTGAGTTGTGCCTCAGCTGAAGCTGGAATTGGGCTATGGGCAGGCTGAGTGCAGGTTTTGCTGTGTGTGGTACCTTATGTGCTACATAAGGGCACGCACCTGGTGTGCACCAGCTCTGAGTGTGTGCTTGTGGAACTCTGTAATAAAGAATATCAAATCACAATATCTGCCTTTCCCTAGCTTCTGCTGCCTGATATCCAACCTCAGCCTGTGGTGCACCCTGTAACCTCCACTTGTATGCTGTACAGAATAACGTATCTGTATTGTACTGTATGTGTTCAAAGCTTTATACCTGCTGTACTGTTGTAGCCAATGCTTTACTAGAAGCAGAATAATTGGATAGTCTCTTATAGGTATCCCAATAAAAACTTGCCAAATATCTTTTTGGAAAATCTGTCTAATTTTGACCCCACAGCGAATTGGTAGCTACGTATATGGCCCATCTCTTTACACACTGCACATTGATGAGCTAGAGGTTGCTCTTATGCATACCCATGTGACGAATATTCCGGCTACTGATCCTGAAAGTCCATCCCTAGAACCGTTCACGATTCCAATGGAAACCCTGCAGAGAATCTGATGTATGACTGTATAAGCAGAAGTAAAAGACCTAAAACGAAACAGCGCCTACGTATATAGTCTTATAGTTTGTCTGGTGGTATGGCACATTTAGGCATATCCAAGTGATCTCATCCTGTGCATGCGCATTTCCTACACGTAAGAACGTGTTATTCCTACAGTATGAGGCCATTTAGATATGCCTTATGTGCTATTACCGTCTTGGCAGAGACAGAAAGTGAAAGCAACTTGTTCAGATCAAACTACGTATACAAACAGCAGGTACTGTGTATGTACACTATAGCTACATATCAAACCAGTATGAATTGTCTGTTTTTTATGTTGCCTGCTGCCTCTCTGCTGTACAGAATGGGTGTCAAGAAGCTGTGGACATATCTTAAAGCCCACCAGGTAACTGTGTTTCAAGAAATTGATCTGGCTGAGGAGGCTAGGAGGAAGGGAGCCACAGAAGAGAGCAGAGCAGAGCTATGGTGTGACTATGGGGCAGTGGTACGTCAGTTGGAGACAGCTCTTTTAAAGGAGAGACAGCCGAAGTTCTGCAGTTACTATGGGTGTGACACAAGATTGCTTGGCCAGCAAATGGAAGCTTTCATCAAAGCCCTTCGCTCCATCCACGTAGAGCCTGTATTTGTCAGTGATGGCCCCCCAGGAGCAGATGCAGAAGGCTTCCAGGCAAAGTATGCAGAGATTAAGAGTCGACAAGAACAGAGGCAGGGCCAAAGTAGAGAGTGGGAAGCTGCAGTAATTAGTAGGTCTCGCCACAAAACTCCAAGTCGTGTCACTAATCCTCAGTGTTTTGTGATTTGTGATGAGGTGCTACGGGTCTCTAAAGTGAGAAATCTAGTGACCCACTGTGAAGCAGACACTGTGCTGATACACAGATGTGGCACAAGCCTAAATGCTCTGGGGATACTGTCAGGTGACACTGATTTTGCAGTAGCAGAGAACAGCTGCGCGTTCTTTCCATTAGAATTCTTTGACCATAGAGCTGTAATGGGATTCCACAAAGCCGCTATAAATGACACTATACACTCCCTTCCATGTCGTTACACCAACCGCCAACTTCTTGCAAAGTCTCTACCACTGCGTGACGAAGACATGACTATGTTTGCCATTCTGTGTGGAAATGATTACACCGGTCAATATGTATACAAAATTAAACAAAATTTAGGCATACAGAAGCCTATGGGCCCAGCAGAGGTTGCCTGGTGGCTTAATCAGAATAGGCCCTATGCAGAGAAGATTGAAAAGTACAGGCAAAGGGATAAGGGATTCCAGGATGCCTGTCAAGTCAGCATTGCACTCTACTCAGGCAAAGAAACAGGTGAAGACCCATTGAATATCAGTGAGCCAGGAATTCTGTCACCGATGTTTCTGTCTATTGAAAAGGGAGTATTTCTGCAAGCCATTACAGCCAATGCTCAATCTGCTGGAGATGCTCTGCCATACATAGTGTCTAAACCCATTCGCAGCACCGTTTATGCACTCTTTGGTCGCACAAAAGTAAATGAATACGGCTTTCATTCCAATATATTGGGTGACTTTGGCCAGATTCCAGTCACAGATGTCGTAGACCTTACTGATATCCGGGAAATTCTCAGAAAGCATCCCTTCTTCACGAGGGCAGCAGCCCTCCACCACTTGATTAGCACACCGCTGCAGAGCCTAGCTGAGATAGGCCATGCAGGACTGGAGAGGAATGCGCCAGCAGACCTTCCACCCGATGAGGACGAGGTGCTGAGGGGGATCATTGCAGTGAGCGCAGTGGCCTACCTCATGCCAGTCAAAGAGCTGAGACTAGACAAGGATAAGGTTCAAGCTAGTTTACTGGCATTTGCAGCCACTTCGGCTGGTGTGCGGGGTGACGTGGACATTGGTCATCCTGATCCAGACTCCTTTCTCAGAGCAGTGTCACTCTCTTCCACCATCTCAGTCACGCTGCTGTCGCTTTACTACATTGCCGAACTCCTTGACTTGTCTCCGAAAGCATCAGACATTTTTGGCAGCAGTGTATTTGTGCCAGCATACATGGCTGTAATGTGCTATCTACCAGCAGGAATCCCAGACCTAGCCCCCGTGGTCGGCATGGTACATTCACCACACACCACTGCACTCGTGGGATATATACAAACCATGCAAGATTTCCAAGACAAGCCTAAACTCTCCCCACCAGAATTACTGACGGGTGCAGTCCGCAGCTACACTGCACTTGTGGACGAAATGAAAGCACTAGTTCTGCAAGAGAAACAAGGTCCATCTCCTGTTGCGATGCCAAGGCAACCAAGAGTGGCCATTCACTGACTATGTACGTATGTCACATGCCATTTGGTTTTGCAGTGGACGCATGCAATTCGTAACTACGTATACATACTAATTGTATGTACAATATTGTTTTTCACATACCTACATACATCCCATGTATGCAAGTACTATATTACTATATATGTATAGTCACTGACAAATTCCATAGCATCATTGCTATACAACCACATTTTTGGCAAACTCATTTGCACAATTTCATTCCACAAACAGCCTATTAGTTGCAGTTTGTAGACAGTACAAATCAAAGGAATACAATACTGTACTTTTAGTGTGCAGATTATTATTACATCTTATATAGCATGCAGGATCGGCAATAAATATATATATAGGCCCAGTATCCAGGCAACACCTGTACATGTAGTGCTAGCTGTTACCCAGCAAGTCCACCTTTGTTTACACAATGCACAGTGGGAGGTCATACTATGAATACCAAAATGATTGCAATGCAGGATGGGCTCACATTTCAAGGGAATCTGACCATGCAATTTGGTAGGACATGCAGTGTCAGTAGAAACTGAAAGACCTACAAAAGTTTATCACTCTGCGTGGCCAGCAGGTTAAGTGCAAGGACTGCATATTGAAAGACCCTGTGTATCAGTTATACGTACAGGACAACCAAATATTATTTTGCTATTGATTTTGCCTGCTAGTTGTTTCTCTGCGATAGAGAATGGGCATCAAGAAGTTGTGGACCTACCTTAAAAAATACCACAGAGAAGACTTGGTGTTTCAAGAAATTGATCTGGCTGAGGAGGCTAGGAGGAAGGGAGCCACAGGAGAGAGAAGAGCAGAGCTATGGTGTGACTATGGGGCAGTGGTACGTCAATTAGAGACAACTCTTTTAAAGGAGAGACAGCCGAAGTTCTGCAGCTACTATGGTTGTGACACAAGATTGCTTGGCCAGCAAATGGAAGCTTTCATCAAAGCCCTTCGTTCAGTCCACATTGAGCCTGTATTTGTCAGTGATGGCCCCCCGGGAGCAGATGCAGAAGGCTTCCAGGCAAAGTATGCAGAGACTAAGAACCGGCGAGAACAGAGGCAGCGTACAATTCGAGATTGGTCCCGGGAAGCTGAAGTAAGGTATCCTGAGGTATCCCGCTGTCCTCTAGCAAATATCCCTAATCCTCAGTGCTATGTGGTATGCAATGCAGTTTTGAAGGAGCTTAAAGTAAGAAATCTTGTGACCCACTGTGAGGCAGACACAGTGCTAATGCATAAATGCAACACCAGCCCTAATGCTCTGGGGATACTGTCAAGTGACACTGACATTGCAGTAGCGGAGACCTATTGTGCATTTTTACCATTGGACTTCTTTGACCATGGAGCTGTAATGGGATTCCACAAAGCCGCTATAAATGACACTATACACTCCCTTCCATGTCGTTACACCAACCGCCAACTTCTTGCAAAGTTTCTATCACTGCGTGACGAAGACATGACTATGTTTGCCATTCTGTGTGGAAATGATTACACCGGTCAATATGTATACAAAATTAAACAACATTTAGGCATGCAGAAGCCTATGGGCCCAGCAGAGGTTGCCCAGTGGCTCAATCAGAAGAGGCCCTATGCAGAGAAGATTGAAGAGTACAGGCAAAGGGATAAGGGATTCCAGGATGCCTGTAAACTCAGCACTGAGTTTTACTCTGGCAAAGAGCCAAAAGACATTGATACCCAAAATATCAGCCAACCAGGTATTCTGTCACCAATTTTTCTTTCCATCAAGAATGGAATATTTTTACAGCCAATTGTGGTTGAGGTCGATTCTGTGGGTGATCCTTTACCATGCACAATGTCTCAACCTATTCGCAGAGCCCTCTATGCTCTCTATGGCCAAACCAAAGTAGTTGAGTATGGATTTCTTTCTTACAAAGCGGGTGACTTTGGCCAGGCTTCAGTGGCAAATGTCAAGGACCTCACAAATACTAGGGACTTCCTCAGAAGGCATCCCTTATTCACGAGGGCAGCAGCCCTCCACCACTTGATTAGCACGCCGCTGCAGAGCCTAGCTGAGAGAGGCCATGCAGGACTGGAGAGGAATACGCCAGCAGACCTTCCACCCGATGAGCACGAGGTGCTGAGGGGGATCATTGCAGTGAGCGCAGTGGCCTATCTCATGCCAGTCAAAGAGCTGAGAATGGACAAGGATAAGGTGCGAGCCTGTTTACTGGCATTTGCAGCCACTACTGCTGGTGTGCAGGGTGACGTAGACATTGATCATCCGGAAACAGATCCCTTTCTCAGAGCAGTGTCATTGTCTTCCACAATCTCAGTCATGCTGCTGTCGCTTTACTACATTGCCGAACTCCTTGACTTGTCTCCAAAAGCGTCAGACATATTCTGCAGCAGTGTGTTTGTGCCAGCATACATGGTTGTAATGCGCTATCTACCAGCTGGAATCCCAGCCCTAGCCCCTGTGGTCAGGGTGGTAGATTCACCGCACACTACTGCACTCGTGGGATATATACAAACCATGCAAGATTTCCAAGACAAGCCTGAACTCTCCCCACCAGAATTACTGATGGGTGCAGTCCGCAGCTACACTGCACTTGTGGACGAAATGAAAGCACTAGTCCTGCAAGAGAAACAAGGTCCAGCTCCTGTTGCGATGCCAAGGCAACCAAGAGTGGCCATTCGCTGACTATTTATGTGCGTACATCACATGCCATTTGGTTTTGCAGTTGGCGCAAGCAATTTGTACCTACGTATACATACATACTAATTGTATGTACATAATTATAGGCCATTGTTTTTCACATACACACATACGTACATCCCATGTATGCATGTACTATATTACTATGTATACATGTATAGTCACTGACAAATTGATTCTATAGCATCGTTACTATACAACCACATTTTGGCAAACTCATTTGCACAACTTCATTCCACAAACAGCCAATTAGTTCCAGTTTGTAGACAGTACAAATCAAAGGAATACAATACTGCACTTTTAGTGTGCAGATTATATTGGTACACCTTATATAGCAGGATTGGCAATAAATATATAGGCCCAGAATCCAGGCAACAACTGTACGTGTACTGCTAGCTGTTAGGATGGCATTACGGTTGTCTCTTCTGGTCTCTTTTCATGTGATCGGCATATCACAGCTGGTTCCAGACCTTGGCTGAAGCCTTGAGACCTCTTGGGATGACTGGGGAGGCATCACTGGGTCAAGAGGACAGGGTGGGAATTGTCAGCATACCTGGTAGACATTTCCCATTGCACATCATACTCCGTTTTCGCAATTGACTTGTATACAGATACATATGTACAACATGGTGTACTTCTTACACTTATGTAAAAGCATCCAGCATGAAGAAGAAGTCCAGACACACTAGACAATTCTTTGTCAATATGTAGTATGAAGCTCTGTTCTTGCAAATTGAGCACAGGCACTAATGAAGTTCTACTCTGTAGTGCTAGGAATGTCGTAGGCTCCTGAGAATGTTTGCCTTGGTACAAAGAGAAGGATGCCACGTACACAGCAACTTTGTTATTGAGAATGTCATACTGTTCTAACTACAGCAGCTGCTATAAATGGCGAGGAATGCTTAGTTGTGTGTGTGTATGTGTGTTCTGACCCTAGTTGCAGAGAACAGGAAGGAGTTGCAGCAGATGGTGGATGCCCTCAACAGAGCTTGCACCCGATGGGTGTAGGATCAGTGAGGACAAGACCAAAGCGCTCAGCAATGAACAATCACCACCAGACAACCCAACCAGCACACTGAAAGGCTGGTCACTTGGCAATTTTGACATACTGGAGAAGACTGGTGAGCTATATATTAATTAATGAGCAACTGAGACTGAAGAGACTCCAATAGTTCGGACACCTGCAGAAGATGCCAGACCATCAACCACAAATGCAAGACTAAGAGGAAAGAAGAGGAGGCCAGGAGGGACTTGCTTGCAATCGGTGGATGTATTCAGCAGAGACCTAACTGAGATTCCAGAATAGCAAGAAGTGATGACAGACAGAAGTGCGTGGCAAAATGCCCAGGTCAACCCAATCTTAATACATGACGAAGTGTAACAACTGGATTCTGCCCAACGTTCATCAGGGACAAGGCGTAAAGAAGTGGTGTGCGTGTGTGCGTGCGTGTATGTGTCAACATCATAGGCGGCGGAACTGGGGGGGCAGGTGGGGCACTCGCCCCACCCCAAAAACCTATGAACGGGGGGCATTTCCCCCACACCATCTGTAGTAGTAGCATGCCAGAACAATATGAAAATATGATAGTAAGGCAGAAAACCTACTTACATGCTTAGAAGAGGGGGCAAGGTGCTCTCAGAAGCTAAAAATTAAGGTATCCTAAGTTGCAAGCGTGTTCCCTCCATTTTATATGACATCATATGACACAAGATAAAATGGCTGACTGTGATAAAGGGCTGGACGAGTTAAGCCACGTGCTTGTGCAGTTGCTGCTTACCTATGAAGAGACCATTAAGTGACAGTTTGTGCACAATGGTGCAATTTATGTTGTACAATCTGATGAACTTTGTAAGCTTCTTATAGTTTGTATGCTTCTGTTTATGGGTTAACTTACACTGCATGCATCCCAGCACATTTGCCATGCATCATTACTCCTGACCAGGTTTAGCTAAATCTCAGTTTGTTACAATTGCTCACATGCGAGCGGGGTATAGATAATGCCAAAACTTCCCCAGAATTGATCTTATAGCATCTATATTTATAAACATTTCCTGGGGGGCATGCCCCCAGACCCCCCTAGTTTGGGTCCGTCTCGCCATGACATATCCTTGCTCACCCCCCCCCCCCCCCCCCCAACTAAAATCTGTTCCACCGCCTCTGAACATGTAGTATGTGGTTTGACACTTATTCTTCAAGTTCATTCTCATGCTGACTCAATTCGCAAATTGAGCACAGGCACTAATGAAGTTCTGCTCTGTAGTGCTAGTGTGTCAGTCAGGAATGTTGTAGGCTGCTGAGAATGTTTGCCTTTCTACAAAGAGAAGGATGCCACGTAGACAGCAACTTTGTTATTGAGAATGTCATATTATTCTAACTGCAGCTGTTTTCACTGCGTGCTAAGATTTTCTACGCGAAACACAGCTAGCAAGCCTAGGAATAGATGATTCACGCCGTCACCAAGCTTGGCGTTACTCCTGTCAATTGTTCTCGGCAGCTGCAGTGCTGTGAAGATAGAAAGTCGGGAAGCCACAAATTGATCACGCAGTCAGTAAGTGTTATGCAAGCTGGTGTAACTTAGTTGAGTAATGTATAACATGTCATGCATTTTGGGAAAACTATGTGGTCACCAGGAAACAGGGAAGTATATTGAAAACCACTCAGTGCGCTGAAATTCTAGTGATGTGTGGCAGCCATGTGACTTGCAGTTGACATCATGTACACACTACAGCTCGATCGTGACTCCTCGTCCTTCCACATAGTTGTAGCTGAAACTCCGCGTTAGGGTGTAGGCTGCGAGTTCAGGCGCCAGGTCGTGGTTCTTTTTCTCCAGTTGTCACTTTCAAGCTGTGTAGTTAGAAAGCTTGTACAATTGATCAAGCAGCAAATGATACGGTGCGTTTCTGAGCTTAACGTCGCTCCTGTCCTTGTCCGAGGCAATGGTGCGAACAACGCTGATGTTGACATGAACAGAGCGTGATGTTCAAAGCGACGCCTAACATCGACCTGTGCTGCTTTCTGAGGTCTTTCTATAGCTTTCTCCCCCTCGCAGCCACAGAAATTGGACTGCAGCAGCCCCTAAAACTTATACTGTGGTAACCTTATATGTAATATATTATCGAGCAATCAATCAATCAGCAAAAGGGATATGTAAATCCATGAAGGAACTATAAAAGGTCCACCTTTAAGTTGTTTGCACAATGCATTGAGAGGTTGCACACAATGCACCTTGGCAGTTCATACTATGAATACAAAAATGACTGCAATGCAGGATGGGCTCACATTTAAAAGGGAACCTGACCATGTAATTTGGTAGGACATGCAGTGTCAGTAGAAACTGAAAGGACTACAAAAGGGTCTCTGTCTTGGCCCGTTTCAGTTTGAGGACTGTGTTAATAGAAGTATATATAGACGCTGAGAGAGCAAGGTTAGTTCTTAGTTCAGCTCGTATTGGGCCAGGTGTACGGTACAGGACACAAGAAGTAACGTTTTTTGGAAATCGTTGTGACTCTTCCCCTCTGCAACTACGCATAGCCAATTGAGAAACGATGGTCTTCTTTGCGACTCCAATACGACGGAGCACGGATGTTCTGCGGACGGAGCACGGACGTGCGGCGGAGAGAGCACGGACGTGCGGCGGAGAGAGCACGTACGTTCGGCAGAGAGAGCACGTACGTGCGGCGGAGAGAGCACGTACGTGCGGCGGAGAGAGCACGTACGTTCGGCGGAGAGAGCACGTACGTTCGGCGGAGAGAGCACCTACGTGCGGCGGACTGTACTTGTACTTTTTGTTTTTTACTAACTATCTCAGGCAGTGCGCATGTGTGCCTATGTCTGTATATGCCCTAAAATGGTGTCAGGTCATGCAAAAAAAAAAAAAAAGAAAAAAAACGTGCGGCGGACAGAGCACGGACGTTCGGCGGACAGAGCACGGACGTTCCGCGGACGGAGCACGGACGTTCGTACGGAATTCCTCGGAATTTTAAGATACTTGTGACGTGTACCGTATGTACTGTAAATACAGTGTGCTCTGTGTGCGAGGGCACCTGAAGTCCACCATATCAATTCTGGGTGCTTGCAAGCCCCCCAATTGCCTGCCACCTTGTATGAGATATGGGGTATACTCCTGTTTGTTTGTCCTACAGCACAAAATGGGCATTGCTGGACTCATGAAGTACATCCGCGATCACCCCAACAGGAACAGGATTGCACCTCGTGCAGACCTGGTTGAGCTAGCCAGAGACAGATGTCCCAAAGATCCAACTGGTGCCAACAAGGCAATTTTAGTTTGTGACTATGCGGCTGTTGTTCATCAGCTTGAGTGTGCACTTCTGGAGAAGCGACAGCCAAAATTTTGTGGTTATTATGGCTGTGACACCAGGCTCCTTGGCCAGCAATTTAAGTTATTTGTTGAAGTTCTGCGTTCAATTAATGTTGAGCCTGTGTTCATTGGGGATGGTCCTGCAGATGCTGATGAGGAAAGTTACAAGGCAAGATTTGAAAATAGGAAACAGCGACAAATCACAAAGTGGAAACGTAGTGTAGAATGGGAAACAGCTGTTATTAAATCAGCAAAGATACCTGAATTCAGCCTACCACACTCATTATGCTACACTGTGTGTGATTGCGTCTTACATGAGCTAAAGGTGGAATGTACCATGTCTTCTTGCGAAAAAGATGCCGCATTAATTGATTACTACAAAACAAGACCCAATGCCCTGGGAATATTGTCAACTGACACAAATTTTGCAATTGCAGATGGCTGTCGGTTTCTGCCACTTGATCCTGAGTTTTTTGACTTCAGCAATGTAATGGGATTTCATGATGGAGATATACGCCAAGGTGTCATCGAGTCCTTTCCATGCCGCTACACCAGCTGTGACATACTGGCAGAATGCCTCGGTCTGAAGAGTGCGGACATGCCATGGTTTGCAATGCTACGTGGGAATAATTACACACTACCATATCTTTCCAAAGTTAGAAGAATACTGGGCATTCCAACCACAAAGGTAGAAAGCATTGCACAGTGGATTAATGAAGGCAATCCTCAAGAGGAAGTGATTGGAGAGGAGGAGTTCAATAAAGCATGCCATTTCAGCAAGAAGCTGTACTCTGGAAACCTGCAGTTTGCTAGTCCTAGAGGCATTGGCACAGGCTGTGCAAGGCTGTCCTCAGCCTTTCTTCCCTTTGAAAAGGGTATCTATTGGCGGCAACCAGTGGCTGAAGCCCAATCCCTGAATCTTCCCCTACCATATGATGTGTCGCAACCCATTCGCAACATTGCCTATGCACTGTTTGGTCTCCCTGAAGTTACTGAGTATGACCACCGTTCATATGAGTCTCGTGGCTCAATTCAAGTGCATGGGCTTACAAACCTAACCAATGTCAGGACAGCCCTTCAATGTTGTGGGGTCACTGTTAGGGCCGCAGCCCTGCACCACTTGATAAGCACCCCACTGGACAGCCTGGACCAACTACTTGCGGAGTCGCAACAGGGAGCACCAGCACCGGAAGACCTTCCACCCGATACTGACGAGCAAGAGATGCTGAGGGGGATCATTGCAGTGAGCACACTAGCATACCTTCAGCCCATGAGAGAGTTGATACCAGACGAGAAGACGCTACTGGCTTGTTTACTGGCATTTGCGGCCACTACTGCTGGTGTGCGGGGTGACGTGGACATTGGTCATGCTGATCCAAATTCAATTCTGAGAGCGGTGTCACTCTCTTCCACAATCACAGTCACGCTGCTGTCACTCTACTACATTGCCGAACTTCTTGACTTGTCACCGAAGGCATCAGACATATTATGCAGCAGTGTGTTTGTGCCAGCCTACACGGCTGTAATGTGCCATCTACCAGCTGGAATCGCAGCCCTAGCCCCCGTGGTCGGAGTGATAGATTCGCCACACACAACTGAACTCATGGGATGCATCCAAACCATGGGACGTTGCCATGACAAGCCTGAACTGACCCCGCCCATTGCACTAGCCACCGCAGTCCGTAGCTACACTGCACTTGTGGGTGAAGTGAGAGCGCTAACACTGCAGCATCAATAAGCAACAGCATTTTGAAGCGCAAAGTAATTATATGCGCAGCAACTATTAAAGGGATTTATTTGCATAACGTAATAATATTAATGTAATGTTAGCCTGTTTGTATTGTTGTACCCTTAAAAGTACACATTTGCAGTACTAGTGGGTATGCACATTTCCATACTGTATGTAACTGTAATGCATTGGTTTGTGCATGGTTTGTGCATGGTAGGGCCTACAGCCAGTGCTTAGACACATCATTGCTGTTTTCTATACATGAGTTTGAATTATACTTACTGGAATGGAATTGTATTCAATACAAACAGCAGAATTCTAGCTGTATACTGAGCATGTTCTATTCTAGCTACTGAGCATGACTCTCTACACCATGAACACAGCATGACTAATGATGATGTGCAGCACATCAAGGTTTGGATTATTCCAGCTAAGTATAGAGCCTTTGTATATATGCTGTGCAGATCAACTCCAACACATGTATATACGTAACAAATGTTAGTACTAACCCTATCATATATAGCATGCAGGGAAACAACAAATAGTATAGGTTGAAGGTGCATGCACGCACATATAGATACCAGTGTAGAGTATCTACGTATGATGCACCCAACTGTTTCATATAAAGTATAGGTGTTCACTTATGAACAATTACTTGTGCATGTAACCAACTTTCTATAGACCAAGTGCACTCGTTCTATATACAGTATATACGTAGCTAAAAATAGTAACACCTTCTAGCTATATATATATACTGCAGTAAGCTTACGCATGTGCCAGCAAGTCCACCTTTGTTTACACAATGCACCCTGAGAGGTCACACTATGCTAGCTACCAAATTGATTGCAGTGCAGGATGAGCTCACATTTCAGTAGAACCTGACCATGCATTTGGTAGAAGTAATGTTTCAGCAGAAGACCTACAAAAGTCGATCACTCTGCATTGCCAGCACGATATATAAGTGCAAGGATGAAAATTGCCTAGACTCTGTGTGACAGTTATACGTACAGGACAACCAAATATTACTTTGCTTATTGATGTTGCCTGCTAGTTGTTCCTCAGCGATAGAGAATGGGCATCAAGAAGTTGTGGACCTACCTTAAAAAATATCACAGAGAAGGCTTGGTGTTTCAAGAAATTGATCTGGCTGAGGAGGCCAGGAGGAAGGGAGCCACAGGAGAGAGAAGAGCAGAGCTATGGTGTGACTATGGGGCAGTGGTACGTCAGTTAGAGACAGCTCTTTTAAAGGAGAGACAGCCAAAGTTCTGCAGCTACTATGGGTGTGACACAAGATTGCTTGGCCAGCAAATGGAAGCTTTCATCAAAGCCCTTCGCTCCATCCACGTAGAGCCTGTATTTGTCAGTGATGGCCCCCCGGGAGCAGATGTAGAAGGCTTCCAGGCAAAGTATGCAGAGACTAAGAGTCGGCAAGAACAGAGGCAGCGTCGAAGTAGGGATTGGGAAGCTGAAGTAATGCGTCCACAGCACCGTCTTCTAGCAAATATCCCTAATCCTCAGTGCTATGTGGTGTGCAATGCAGTTTTGAAGGAGCTTGAAGTGAGGAATCTCGTGACCCACTGTGAAGCAGACACTGTGTTAATGCATAAATGCCACACCAGCCCTAATGCTCTGGGGATACTGTCAAGTGACACTGACATTGCAGTAGCGGAGACCAATCGTGCATTTTTACCAGTGGACTTCTTTGACCATAGAGCTGTAATGGGATTCCACAAAGCCGCTATAAATGACACTATACACTCCCTTCCATGTTGTTACACCAACCGCCAACTTCTTGCAAAGTTTCTATCGCTGCATGACGAAGACATGACTATGTTTGCCATTCTGTGTGGAAATGATTACACCGGTCATTATGTATACAAAATTAAACAACATTTAGGCATACAGAAGCCTGCGGGTCCAGCAGAGGTTGCCCAGTGGCTCAATCAGAATCGGCCCTATGCAGGGAGGATAGAAGAGCACAAACGAAGGGATGGAGGTTTTCGGGATGCCTGTAAACTCAGCACTGAGTTTTACTCTGGCAAAGAGCCAAAAGACATTTCTACACAAAATATCAGCCAACCACGTAGTCTCTCACCAATTTTTCTTTCCATCATGAATGGAATATTTTTACAACCTATTGTGGTTGACGTCAAATCTGTGGGTGATCCTCTGCCGTACAGAGAGTCTCAGCCTATTCGCAGAGCCCTCTATGCACTCTACGGCCAAACCAAAGTAGTTGAGCATGGATTTCTTTCTTACAGAGTGGGTGACTTTGGTCAGACTTCAGTGGCAAATGTCAAGGACCACAGAGATACTAGGGAATTCCTCAGAAGGCATCCCTTCTTCACGAGGGCAGCAGCCCTCCACCACTTGATTAGCACACCGCTGCAGAGCCTAGCTAAGATAGACCATGCAGGACTGGAGAGGAATGCGTTAGCTGCAGTAGACTTTCTACCCAATGTCAATGAGCAAGAGGTAGTGCAAGGGATCATTGTGTTGGGCACATTGGCCTACCATTTTGCAGAGATTGGACTTGAGGATGGTAAAGCACGTTTGCTGGCCTTTGCTGCCACTTCGGCTGGTGTGCGAGGTGATGTGGACATTGGCCATGCTGATCCAAATTCAATTCTGAGAGCGGTGTCACTCTCTTCCACCATCTCAGTCACGCTGCTGTCGCTTTACTACATTGCCGAACTCCTTGACTTGTCTCCGAAAGCATCAGACATTTTCTGCAGTAGTGTGTTTGTGCCAGCATACATGGCCGTAATGCGCTATCTACCAGCTGGAATCCCAGCCCTAGCCCCTGTGGTCCGTGTGGTAGATTCGCCGCACACTACTGCACTTGTGGGATACATACATGCCATGGGACACAACCAAGGCACGCATAAACTGACCCCACCAGATGTACTAACCAAGGCGGTCCACAGCTACACTGCACTTGTGGATGAAATGAGAGCACTAGTCCAGCAACAACAGCGACAAGATGCAGCTCCTCTTGGCAACTAAGTTACATCAAAGAAACCACAACTGGCCTCTCGATGACCCTTAGATTAATGTTGTAATAAAATGGATGCTGCATGTACGTATATGGTTAATCTTGATAGTATCATGTTTTTGCACCTTGTGTGCTGCTTCTGTACATACATATAGCTAACAAGATATTATTGATAGAGTAAAGATTCATTACCATGTCTGTAAATAGGCAGTTCCTTGGTTCTCGAGCGAAAGACATGTGGTAGATAGCTTCAATTAGCAAAACGTTTCGGCCCCAAAAGGGCCTTCTTCAGTTGCAAAGGGGTACAAACCAGATCCTGACACACATTGTATATCACACTTAAAACACTGCCACTATCTAGAGTTCTGTACACCTATATACAATACAGTTTCACATTGCAATAGAATTCAAATGAAACTCTGTATATATTAATATAAATTCAAACTTGTTCACTGTCATACCCCTAAAAACCTGGAAAGAGAGAAGAGTGTATGCGGAATGAGAGGAAGGAAAATAGACAATGCAAATATTCATTCATTCATTTCATTCAGCATCATACAGAACGTTTATCCTCAGACTGGGGCCATTCTAGAGCTAAGAACAAGTGTTTATAACGGCTAGCAGACACCTACATTAGTTAGTTACCACAATAGTTATTGACAGTGTTATCATTTTTCACTGATGAAGGTCGCTGTATAGTCACCGAAGTGTCTGAATTACTGTAAAACGTGGGCTAGTGCGTACCAAAGGACCATGAGTGTTATTAATTGTTATAGTGTAACATTACAATGTATTATGTTTAAGGCTGACAGATTTTAGGGGTAGATATATAAGAGGTTGGAGATGAAGGGAGAATCAGAGGGAGTTGGATAGATAAAGGGGATACACGGAGGGGAGGGGAGACAGGAGAAGTAGAGCATGCACACACCAGGTGCATGAGGGCACAACGGCAGAGAGAATCTGACATACATACAGTACAGTGCGTTGAACCAACTACTCATTTTGAACAGACGTTCTATTCTCAAAGCCCCCTGTCCAGTTCATAATGCAGCTCGCTGGCTGGCTATCAAGCTGGCAGTATATAGTGGCCAATCAGGTGGTCTGGAGCATGACTTCCTCTGTAACAATATTCATGGCTGTCCCCCCACACAGTATATACAATATACTATGAATAGTTATGAAATTCATTGGCAGCAGACACCTGAGTCATCATCACTCACTATATATATTTCACATGCAGGCACACACAGTGACACACACCACACAGCACAATTTGTAGTGGTGTAAACAGGGTTGCATAATGTTATTGTCTAACATTGTAGTGCCATGTGCACTCTTGTTCTGTGGTGGCACAGGAGTGTAGATGATATGTAGTCTACATGACTGTAAAGGATTAGTCCAATGAGCAATCCTAGGACAGTAATATACAGTAGTTCTTGCTACACGCGCACACACACACACACACACACACGCACACACACACACACACACACACACACACACACACACACACACACACACACACACACACACACACACACACACACACACACACACACACACACATGCACGCATATTATACATGCATGCACACAAACACAACGCACACTGGTGTCTATATGCGACTCACCAGGTAGTTCACTCTCAGATGGTGTAGATAGTAAAAGTGGTCGTGTAGAGTCCCTTGCTGCTACCACACGCTTTCCCTGACGATTTTTCTTGGCTGAGTCCCGCTGACTTGCAAACTGTGCCCTACCATTAGGCAGCACGGAACTAGTTTTACAAACATGCAAAATGATTTGCTCAGTGCACATAACTTCACCGCATAGTTTCACACCTTTTATCGTCCTCTGACAGTGAATTCTCCTTGCTCTCAGCTGGCTGGCTGTCAAGGTGTCCTTCACTCTTTGAGTGGTAAATGGCCTTCTCCGCACAGACTCCTGGCAGGTCATGGTACGACAAACTGTCCCTCCTAGAGAGACTGCATATGCAGCCACAGTGTGTGTACACGTGCGTGCAGGCGCAGTGTGTGTACACGTGCGTCCAGCCACAGTGTGTGTACACGTGTGTGCAGGCGCAGTGTGTGTACACGTGCGTCCAGCCACAGTGTGTGTACACGTGTGTGCAGGCGCAGTGTGTGTACACGTGCGTCCAGGCGCAGTGTGTGTATGTGTGCGTGCATGCACAGTGTGTGTACACGTACATGCAGGCACAGCGTGTGTACGCGTGCATGCACGCAAGTGTGTGTGTGTGTATGCGTGTGTATGTTGGGTAAAGGAAAGATTGTATGGAAGAATGAATGTGTTTTCTATGCATGTTTGGGAAACTGCACGTGCTGTTTATGTACTATCGATGTGCATGTTTGTGTGTGCTGGGTGCAAACATAACTCACCCAGTGTATTTCATTTCATGTTCATCCTGAAGCAGGCTACAAGGGTTGGATGGATGTTCTTGGGATTTCTGCCTAAGCATTTTAGCCGCCTCCCTACGAGCCTGAAAGTCTTCCCTGCATGAAATGCAAAAGGACAGAGGGGGAGTGAAAACTGCCAGTTACCAATATGAACTAGAGTTACTGTACATAGGTGCTATGAGGACCTGTTTGAACACACATGTACTTTGTACTAAGGTGGACACGCAAACATGCATGTCTGTGAAATGGGCAGTTCCACACAATAGGTGCTTGCACACATCTTTGCGCAGGCAGTGTATGTACCTATGTATTCTCAGTGTAGCACAAGCATACTGCATAACATCCTCGTTGGCATACTGTGTATGCTTTCACTGTACAAGCCGAGATTACTGCAGGTATGTACGTATGAGAAATTGTGTGTTTGCGTACTGTGTTTCTGTGACAACCACTTCCACTGCAGTTGCACTGGTAAGAGATGGCTTCGATGAAGTCACATTAAATTTTGTCTCAGCAGTGCCTTCATCCCCTTCGATTGCTACCTTGTCTTCAGTTACAGGTTTGAACCTGGAGAGGATGCATGGAACAAGAGAGTGTAGTGGTGCAGGCATGCTCATATTAACTAGATACTAAAGTCAATAGTTATGATGGTGATTATGCTCACGTTGATGTTGCATCATATTGAGGAGTAGAAACACCCTCGCTGGTGTCACTATTGATGGACAAAAGATGCTTCAGCTGCACGAAAGTATCGCTTTCAGCAGCCACCACACTGCCATGAGAGGGAGGGGGAGAGGGAGGTGCAAGAGAGAGAAGAGGAAGGGAGGCTAGATGGCAATGGGAAATGACTCTTGACGTCTTGTTCATGTCAATACAGTAAAAGTAAGACCTAGTGTTTCCGACTGTGAAGAATTCAAATTTGAATGTGAGTTATCATACACACACTGTCAAGCCTTAGATAATGGTAGTGTGGATTTGCAACTCCCCATCATACTGCCATAAACATGTAATGTACATATCTGTGTGTGCATGCATTGATTGCATGCAGCAGCAAGCATCATAGTGCACCATAATTTTAATTAAATAAGCTTTAATTAAGCAAGCAGGAGCCAAATGCAGTATTAATTAAGTAAGCACGAACTATGAAGTGACGCAGAAGCATAGCTGTAGCAAGGGGATGACTAGAATTCCTGATGCATCATGGTGTCATTGATGGCTACATGTCCATGGGTTAAAGATGACCTGGTCAAATGTCTGAGAAAACAGGAAACATAAGGTGTGTGTTTTCCAACAGAAAATGTACTAGTGAGTACAAAGAGTTAGTTACAGCTCATCAAATATGAGTCACTGCTTCATTCCCATCTTCCTCTTGTTGTCTGCGGTCTATAGTCTCCTTTTGGTCCAAATGCAGACTTTTCACACTCAGTTGCTCTGGATTGGATGCAGATGCCTTGATGCCAGGTGCATTCAAGAGCTTTCTTGCAATTACAGGGGAATAGCGGCTCATCGACTTGGGTACAACAGATGCAGCTAAGTGGCCAAGGTACTGTGCAGGCTTTGTGCGTGGGGATGGTTGAGTTTGTCCGATGTCTTCAAAGTGGTTCTGGTAGACTGGGGATGGCTGGAGGGTATTAGAGTGTGGGTGGGTGGGGCTTACACTGGCAATGTGAGTTTTTTCCTCGGATCTCGGTTGGGATCTTAGGGAGGTTGAGGCAAGGCTAAAATTGGGGTTATCCCTCCAAGGAGTGACTGTAGTGTAGTTAAAGGATTTTTGTTCACTTTCCACTTGCATTGCAGTGCTGCTACAAGGGCTACCAGCATTACCGCGCTTGGAGAGAAGTGGTGTGTGGTCAAAGCTTTGCGGGGTAATAGGGGTTGTGGGAGATTCCACCACTTCGTAGTCAGTCGTCAGCACTGAAGATCGGAAGTGATTCATATCAAGGTCGCTCAAGGAGTCCTTGCTGGGGCTGTCAGCTAAGCTACTGGTAGACATCCCCTGTGTTCCTGGAGGAGTAAATTCTTCATAGGCTGGGTTTGCTTGTAGAGGGAATGACAAGCTGCTGTGCTTACTGTTTAGACCCATTGGCATATGGGGGTACAGCATGTGTGTGTGTGTGTGTATGTGTGTGTGTGTGTGTGTGTGTGTGTATGTGTGTGTGTGTGTATGTGTGTGTGTGTGTGTGTATGTGTGTGTGTGTGTGTGTGTGTGTGTGTGTGTGTGTGTGTGTGTGTGTGTGTGTGTGTGTGTGTGTGTGTGTGTGTGTGTGTGTGTGTGTGTGTGTGTGTGTGTGTGTGATGGGGGAGAGGGACAAAGCGCATGATGAAAGGTTATTAACTTACTTTCTACTGTGCCCTGCTAACAAGCGAAGAGATCTACATTGGGGCAGTAGAGGAAGAATGGAGTGACATTTGTCTATGTGTGCAAGGAAGAAATCTCTTACAACACTACAACACTCTTTAATCTCAGTGCCACTCTCCTCTAACACAGCCTTGCCAGTATATCTCAAATTCGCTTGCCAGGGCTGAATTCTAGTATGTAGCTAGAATCTCCTCTATGTACCTTCACCAGTACAAAGGTATCGTATCTGGTCATGCATGCAAATGAATGTCCCAGACATGCACAGATGCGTACCACGCAGAGCATGCTCTAACTCTGCGCTGACTATATACTCACCTTGGAGTCCTTTGCTTTGACCTCCCAGTGTCATTGACGTCGCTGCACTCACGCCTCCTTTCTACTCTAAACTGCCATACTTTCCTACCAAAACGGAATCGGAGGCGAAGGAGAATGGGGAACAGAAATCACAGGGGTGATGCCAATGCAACACGAAACATATTATTGACGAAGCTCTGTACAGATATGCGCGCGTATAACTCACCAACTGAACCAGGCGATGCAGATGACAAGTATTAGGCAGACCAGCGCAGAGACGCCCAGAATTCCGTACAAGATGTAGAGAGCAATGTCCGTGTCCAACTCCGCTGTCTCTACGCATCGGGGTATACAGAACAGAGTCCGTGGATAATGGAAGGGAAATTCTGCATTGCCAGAACTAACCGATCTAGGAACTTACGGGCTTTGACGGGTAGAACAAGAGCGAAAAGAACAATCAGCTCCCACATCATGGCTCAGGGATCAGTGCTGGAGACCATCCGAGATCATCGATGCCCTCCCCAAAACGCTACAGGAAACAATCCACCTCCTACACTGGGTCACGCCCAGCAAAGCAATAACGACATTCATAGCCACATCACGAGGAGTTCTATGAATGTATTTGGTCCACGGCTCCAGGCAGTCCAGGCAATCTGTGAAAGGGATGTCACATGATGGCTGGGTAGCTATATATGGCGCATGGATGATCTATAATTATATAAAGTAGAGCAGTAGTCCTCCTAATATCCTCGGCTATGTAATATCAGGTCTGTCTCAGGTATAGCCATATATATAAAAAATGACATATGGTGAAAGTGTTAATGGGAACAGTGCAAAGTATTATATCATTGCATGCTTTATACACATGCAATTGAAGAAACCCCTGAACAGCTACCCCTGAGTAGCTAGTAACAAAAACAGTTTTACTATATAGCCGTATCTTCCTTTTGTTTCAATTCTCTTTTACCCGCTGAACAACCAGTTCTTTTGCTCACAGTAATCAGTATATGCTGTGTTATGCAAGTAATTATGCCGAAGGTTCTACAATTGTAAAATACGAAGGATGATTGGGATACATACACTCGTTGCATCTGTATGAGATTTACAGTCAAAAAAGGCAGTCATGCTGAGCCACGAAGAAACATTAAATTTACAGTTCTTTGAATCACAATAGTCACTGCCGTGTATTGCATTAAACTAAGCTACACATTATGTAACACTGTAGTTGTTCTGTGTCAACTATAATGTATACTGATGAAGATGCATGTGAAGCTAGGATACTGTGATTCTACCATGAATATCTCAAAACTTGGACAATGATGGAGATCAGAATTACAGATTATATGAACAAGATCACTACATGGGTACATTCATTAACAGTGTGGTAGAAAGGGAGTGGTTTAACTATATAGCATTTATATATATACTAAGGGTGTGGGTATGCACAAGATATGCATGTGTGTGATATACAGAGTCTGCTTGTTGTCACTACTTCAAGCTTTGTATTGCCTCCTCAAGACAAGCAAAGGCGTCGTCATAAGTAACTTCTTTTCTCTTTCTGTCTTCTAACTCTATAGTCTCCTTTGTGTCTGAATGCAGATGTTTCATTCCCAGTTGCTCTGGACTTGACCCTGAACCCTTGACACCAGAAGTATCTGTATGCATCTCCTTTGCAATTGCAGGAGTGTAGCGGCGCCTGGAATTGGGTGTGAGAGACGCAGTTAGCTGGTCCACGTACTTTTGAGCATGCCTGCTGCGTGCAGGGGATGCTTGAGCTGGCCCAATATCTTTACGGCAGCTTTGTTGGCTTGGGAGCGGCTGTAGCCTATTGGAGTGTGGGCGGGTGGGGTTCACACCAGTAAGGTGATGTTTGCCGTCCAGGGATTTTGGGCGGGATCTTGGGGAAATTGAAGTGTGTGTAATGTTGTCATTCTTCAAAGGTGAGGAAGTAGAGGAACTAAAGTTTGGCTGTTCAGCTTCTACTTGGATTGCAGGAATGCTACAAGGGTTACCAGCATTACCGCGCTTGGAGAGAAGTGGTGTGTGGTCAAAGCTTTGTGGGGCTGTAGGGGAGGTGGGAGATTCCACCCCTTCATCTGTAGTTGTCAGCACTGAAGTTCGGAAGTGATCCATGTTGAGGTCGCTCAGGGAGTCCTTGCAGGGGCTGTTGATAAACTTAGGATTGGATACTCCCACACTCCCTGCTGGAGTGCAATGCTCATAAGCTGGGTTTGCCCACATAGGGTAGGATAGGCTGCTGTCTGCACTGCTCAGACTAATGAATGAGCATGTGGTGCATGTGTGACAGAGAGGGAAAAGCAAAAACTACTATAGTGAAACACATCAATATCTACTGTACCCTGTGAACAAGTGAACGCTACAATGGACATGCCGTAGCGGATCGAGAAGAGAAGCTGCTTCCTCAGGGCAGAAAAGTAACTGCTATGAGCACAGCGACGTGTGCTTAGTGCTACTCGCTACTAGCACATGCAACCTTTGAATTGATGGTATGACATGTGAAGGGTCAGCACTATCTCTATTTCGAAAATTCGCTTGTAACAGCACTGAATCTATATATGGCATGCAGATGGAACCTCCTCCACGCGTTCACGGTATAAAAGTACTTCTCTAGCGTGCAATTGACGTCACAAGTGGGCATATACGTACACGAACGACGCGCTTGTACCCCAGCTGCCAGCGCTCACCTATATGCCGACTCCCTTGTCGCCTTCCCGGTGTCACCCACGTCCCTGCACTTGCGATATCTCGCTAGTCGCAGCTGACATATTTTCCTGCAGGGAGCAGTGTAAGCGGAGGCAGACCCTTAATTGTGGAACAGAAGTCACAGGTACGTAGGCGGGTATGCCGCGATGCAGCAAGAAGCAAGATGTGCCAGAGGATCGCTCGCGGGCACAGTGCTAGCTAGCTCACCAGCAGAACCAAATGATGCAGATGAGGAGGAGCAGACAGACCAGTACAGAGACGCCCAGAATTCCGTACAGAATGTATAGAGCAATGTCCGTGTCCAGTTGCAACACCGCTGACTCTACGCACAGTACCAGAACAAGATCTAGAGTAACATGAAGACTACTTCTGCTTACGATTCCCTTTACAAGGAACTCACGGGCTTCGGCAGCTAGAGCGAGAGCGAAAACGACAACCAGCTGCTGAATCATGGCGCGGCGATCACCAAAGAGTCATATCACAGCGAAATCCTTTGTTTTGGTGCCCCACCCATTGGCCGCGCTGGGCACGCCCAGCCCAACCAATAAATAAGGAATAAAAGGCGCCTCACGTGATACGTATAAAATATATAATAGGTATAGAGTTTCTAAAATAAGAAATGCACACTATATATTATAATATATATTAGTTACACTGCAGTGAAATATACACACATACACTTCAATTACAATCATACTGTATACAATACATTCAATCCTGATTGCATGATTATGGTCATCAGTTTGTGGTCGTAGACTTGGATGATGCGGCTGCAGTTGGGATCTCTGCATTCTCCGCAGTTGGTGTTCTTGCTGGCGGTTCATGGTCATCGACCAGTCTCCCACGCAGCACACTGCATTTGATAGCACATCACAAGTACAGGTTCATCTACATACATAATGTATAACAACTACACAAACAATCTACACCATCAATGTGCAAACAATAGCATGATCTTGTAACCAGTAATGTACAACCCCCCCCCCCCCCCCCCCCACTGCTAGACACATGCACACACACACCCTACTACAGGTAGTACATGATTAACGCATGAAACCCATACTTCACATAATGTGTATGGCAGTGGCAGAAGTGCAAGTACGTAGTCAAAAGCAAGTTGGAACCTGGGTATGACAGCCAGCAACTGACATGTTTAATTCTCGTCTGATCAGTCACTGAACCACAAACACATGCATGTGCACACCTTTTGAGATGTTCCAGTTCTTCCTCGAGCTCGTACACCTTCAGCTTCAGTTCATTCTTCTCCTCAAGCACTTTCCACAAGTCCTTCTTAGTGTAGCGTGGCTTGTCGTTGTCTGGCATCTCTGAGACATCAATGAAGGAGTCGCGCACAGCACTCTAGAAGGGGGGCACAACAGTAGCATACGTACATATCACATCTGACATGCACCATACACAATGTATGCAAATGCATACATAAGTGTATACACTTTCCCTGCCAAACAGACCGCTACTGACACACAATACGTACACATACACCACCACAGGCTCCCATACCAACCAACTACCACATATGCATCCACACATGCCCAGACCTCACTCCCACAGCATACTAGTGAAGTGGTAGCTCTGGGTGACAAGGTGGGTCTTGCTCTCACAATGGCGCCATCCGGCAGAGATCTTGTCACAGACTTTTTGGTTGCTAAAGAGGTATCAGATGGTGATCACAGTTTATACCAACACCAAGAATGGATCTGCTTTACGTGCTAAGGCATAGGACTGTGTGCCACTGTGCCTACTGGTTGGAGAACTGTCGGCTGACTTGGAGTGTGAGTCTCCACTGCCTGTGGTTTCCGCCATGACTACACCATTCTGAGAGCTGCCACCATTGTGCTGCACTGCTGAGAAAGACAGACAGATGCAAAATACATAAAATGTGTCAATCATACAATGGTTAGGATAAATAAATAGATATAGCTGGCATACAATATAAAACGGTCCTCAGAAGATGAATAAATGTATTGGATAAAGGACTACCTTCCTTGCTTCTGGTGTCAGCCTTTCCTTGAGCCACTGAAATTCCCAGTGAAGCACTGGCCTTTCCCTTGCCCACTACAAGGGTTTGGGATCTCCTCTTCTCAGTCACCTCTGACGACCCAGCTCCACTTGCAGGGCCAAGAGACAAAGTTAGTCTGTTTGCAGGAGCTGTGGCACTTCCTCCTTTCTCTTTTGAACTAACAACAGCATAATCAGCGGCTGAAGGGGGGCTGGAGCGAGGTACAGAGGGGATTTCCCACTTGCTTTCATCACTGCTATTCAGTGATGTTGGTGCTTTTGATGAGTCAACTGGGAATTGTTGATACAGAGGGACCACCCACTGACGAGGTTCGTCATAGCTACTTGACAGAGAAAAATCCTTCTGTTCACTCACTGTCTTCAAAGAGGGCTTGCCGTGAGGGAGGGAGGCAGGAGGACGGTTGGACATAAGGCTCCCTGTCAGCTGATGGCTGGTGGTCTTTGTACTCCTACATGTAAAGCAAGCACAAACAACACGCGAGTGGCACAGTGACAAGTGGTGTAGGAGCCGAATGCAAACAAGAAAGTGAGGGTTGACTGGAAACTCACCTCCTGGGAGGAGCTTTGAAGGTTTTCTCCCTGCGCACGTTAATGTACATGCTCTGGAGAAGGATACAGAAGGAAGGGGAAGCAGGCTGGCATTGAGCAAACAGTGTAGTAACAGTACACACAGCAAAACGTAGTACAATATGTATGCATACGTATCAGTACATACGTATGTATGTATGTGATCATGTAATTAATGGAAATGTAGTGCAAACACTGGTCATCTTACGTTGGCTGGGTTGTCTGGGTCACTTGGCCTAAGCTTAGAAGCTGGGACCAGTCCAGTCCTGCCTTGGTACCTGCACAGCAAGGGATAAAGGCATTCTGGACAGGTGTTTATCATACGTACAGTGCATTACAGATCATCACTTGACCCAAGGTATGTACTGATACACTAAACCTACTTATAGCATGGACACTGTACAGTGTAAGATGGCGAGGTTCGCATGTACACAGCTTTTACGCATGCCAAAGCAGAGTGGAGTATGGGCATGCATTTCACCTGACTTGCCACCACCCTGATAGCTTTTTCACTGTCACTTTCACAATTGCTCCTTCAGGGACAGATATCTCGTCCTCTAAGTCTTCCTCGTGGTCCTCAGTGACGACAAAGCTCTCTGCGGAGCGTTGGGTACGTATACACCTCGCTAAACACAGTACAAACGCAT
>OX465047.1:4433657-4464018 GCA_949841015.1 Aplysina aerophoba
AATCAGTGACAGGTGGGATTCATGGGCAGACTCATTGAGGAGTCCAAACATCCTTTGAAGATACAGGGCTGAGAGGTACAAGGAAGAAACATCTCTGAGTGGCATCAAATAACACTACTTGGTGATCCATGTACGCACACACGCAAACATACACGCACGCACGCACGCATGCACACACACACATCCACACATACACGCATGCATGCACACATGCACACACACAAACTACAAGGTTCTGGCTGATGGAGTTCCACTAACCAGGGACTTGCGGTAGGCTGCCGGCAATGTTCGGGAAGAGGCTACTGAGTCGTTGCTGCAGACATGAATGAAAACGACAACACAGTTGCATGTGTGCACAATATACCCTGACACAGTTACGAAAGTGCGTACACAGGGACTGACAGACAAACTGGGCAGTGTGCTGAGTAAACAGGCAGATAGATGGATGGGCAGGCAGGCGACTGATGAGCAGAGAGGGGAGTGATGGGCAGAGAGGGGAATGATGGGTAGACAGGGGCTGATGGGCAGACAGGGGCTGATGGGCAGAGAGGGGCTGATGGGTAGACAGGGGGCTGATGGGCAGACAGGGGCTGATGGCCAGACAGGGACTGATGGGCAGATAGATGAAATGAAAGATTGGATGATAGACCATTCATGACACACACCTGTAGAGTAAAGAAGTCAGAATACTGTCGGTAAATCTGAAACCTCTTGCTGCTTGACCACTGCACTGTGATGGAGAACACCTGAACACAAACACAGACAAACCAATGCACTTTAGTGTCTGAGGCATCCAATTACTGAATCAATAATGGCAGCTTCAAGCCACCTTCGCACAGAGCAGATCCTGATTCAATTATTCACAGGACAGTTCTATGTCTTCACCAAATAAAAAACTAATTTATCAGACAGTGATGGACAACACAGGTACACCTGAAACATTCTGAATCACTCAACTTTGAATTGCTCAATCACATGAATCACGCTAAAAAGCTATCCAGTGCTGACTCATTGTTGTACCTATGTACGTACGTACATACGTAAGTAGCAATTGATTGAGTAAAATTTTGAAATCAGACTATAATTCATTGCCTCTGTGCAAGTATTTATCTGGCTCAATGATCCAACAACAGCAACACATGGCTTTAAAGTATAGCCACCTACCCAAAGTGAAAATAGGAGGGACTGAGTGTGAGGCTATTACCAAGACACAATAGCAACTAAGTGTGTACACACACACACACACACACACACACACACACACACACACACACACACACACACACACACACACACACACACACACACACTAACACACACACTACACTAACACACACACACACACACACACACACACACACACACACACACACACACACACACACACACACACACACACACACACACTAACACTAACACTAACACTACACTAACACTACACACACACACACACACACACACACACACACACACACACACACACACACACACACACACACACACACACACACACACACACACACACACACACTAACACTACACTAACACACACACACACACACACACACACTAACACTACACACACACACACACACACACACACACACACACACACTAACACACACACTACACTAACACTACACACACACACACACACACACACACACACACACACACACACACACACACACACACACACACACACACACACACACACACACACACACACACACACACACACACACACACACACACATACACACACACACACACACACACTTGCTCATGCACCCATACATGCTGTACAATGCAAATCTGTTGACAGGCACAGTCAGCCCACTAAGCATACATAATACACATACATATGTACATACTATGACTGTCCTGTGCAAGATACAGCTGCAAACTGATGGTATGCTACAATAGATTGGGTGAACAACGACATGGTACTTCCTTCACTGACCTGTGTAGCTACAATGTCTACACTAGCGCTATCACGAAATCTGGATTGAATCGGCAGCAGTCAACGGTGTGGGATATATTAACATATCTCTTCTAGGCCTTGTGTGTCTGCGTATTAAGGCTTCCCATTTCATCAAAGCAGGTTTCCACCCAAGATGTTCGACACATTTGGTAGCCAACAGTGAGGGGCCCATTTGCCCAGACAGGTACTCACTACTGACAGGTACTGACATTCTCAAGCAAACAAACAACTGCCTAACCAACAAACAACTGCCTAACCACGTGATCCTCAGTGAATCCACACGGTATTAGTAGAAATCTTTGGCTAGTGTGTGCGAAGCGATCATGACTCAGTGGGTTAGCACTACGTACGTACGTATAAGCTATATACTGTCTGAGCACTCGAAAGACCAAGAGCAGCGTGTCAGAGCACATACAGTTGAACCTACGCAGGGACAGAGGATTACTGTGGTCGAGGACGTGGCGTAAAGTGTCCCGTAGTCCCCGGGCGAACAAGCAGATGGCCACTCACGTGATTCGATCGTATCCCACCGAACCCCGGTCTCTGTCTTCGCTCGATCCCCACGACATGGCACTCGACCACGTATTTGCTCCTGGGGGCGAAGGCGGCATACAACAGCGCCATCTCGATCCTTTCCTAGTCCTTCAGAAGCCAGCAGAGACACGTGGTAAAATTGACATTTGCACACCGCGGGCAGCTGAGCATGACCCTTGACCTCTGTACCAATTATGCACGTAAACTAACTCCATTCAGTAATGCTTTCTGTTACGAGAGTGGACTACTACAGTGGACACTACAGTGGCTTCACGTCCGTTTATGTATCTGCTCCATTACTGTAAGGAAGAAGCCTGGCTGTGTATATAAGCACCTGGCTTCCCCTTTCTGCAAATCCTCTCCACATGCATTATTTGAAACCTCAACAACAGCACTGGCTCCATTACCAGCCTATATATAGCTGTGCACACACCCCAAGGAGGCTCAATATCTACACTATTCATGATCAGCACACCCTATATAATTTTCATAGGAAATGGTTGTGCATACGTTATTGATATACATGTATATACATACTGCATGAATTTAATGTTTGTGATAATGTCTGTTCGTGACACAAATATGGTGTAATTCACTAAAACAAGTTCTGTGAAAATCAGAGCTTTTACAGTACAATTCCTTTTGACTGTGTGTTCATTGTCTACATAGTTCCATGCAGTGCCTGTATGTGCATGTGCTATGCAGCACGGCCCTAGAGACAGGCTGCACCTGGCATACAATTAAACTGATCTAACAACTTTAGTTAATTAGCTAAAAAAACATGGCAAAGTGGTAATTTGCCAGAGAGCCATACAGCAAATTTACAATAACTTCAAGCAGTCAATTATATTGTAGAGGCTCATTGCCACGTCGTAGAACTGAAATGGGTGAATTCGTGAGCAATTCACGAGGCATAGAAAGTCAATAACAGAACGTTTCGGCCTCGAGGGCCTTCTTCAGCTGTTACACTGTGTAAACTAAATGAAATTGAGTACATGCATTAGAAGAACACACTAAGCCTTCACTGTTCTCGGAATCGGACACTATTACTGATGCACATTCAACTCCTGCTACACTTTGGCTTAGCTGTGCTACTCTCAGGAACTCCGTGGACCCTGTCCATGTGGTAGAGGTATACTGGCAACGGGGTGCTGTCTATCTGCTTGGCCTTGAAGGCATGCGGAGTCCAACCTGGGATCGGGAAGGTACCAGACACGACACGACTGCATCCATCCAGCTCCTTCTCAAGCTTCACTCTGATAGGCTCCATCTGCAGCAGGAGGTGGGATAGAGCATACACCTTGATTGACCACCATGTAGTGTTGAAGGGCATACCAAGCATATATAGAGATACATTACAAGGTCCAGTGGCCTACCATTTCATTAACTCCAAATATTACCACTGAATGAAATTTGCTCAAATCAGCCTGAGACGGAGGAATAGATTAAACAAATAATTCTGCAATATCACTGACTACAAAGTACATCACCGACTAACTGTAGTTCTAAGTTTCTAGCATAGTTAGTTCGTCAACTGCAGACCAGTGGTATGTTGAGCATCGAACATGGATCCATCAGTTGGTGTGCAAGCACTCATCTGAGGCACCTTCCACATGTCCTTCACATAGAACTCTGTGAGGTGAGAGAACCCACTCCACCACGCCTGGAGTCGAGAGTATGCCACCAACCAAGGGTTCAGCTCAAATCCCACCGCTCGTTGACCAAGCTCTTTGGCAATTGCAATCACCTGCAGATACAAATGCAATAGAAATGGTTGTTGCATTAATTAAATAGCTAACAAGCTTGAATGCTCTCCAACCAGTTATGTATTCAGTCACCAGCGTAGCTAGCTGCAAGTAATTACTAGTGTTCATGATACATTTCGTGTATGCCATATTAGATGTCCAACTCTTTGTTTTCTGCACTTACTAAGTTTTACCTTCTGCCAACCAAATTTCTGCCAACCAAAGTTCGCTATTTTTCTTTGTGCATCTGTCTGTACCTTACATCGAATATAATGTTACTAGCTACGTACGTAGCTATAGCAACCTCATGATCAAGTCTCTATACTGTTCCAAAGACCCCACCAATGTGTTACATCCAACTGCTGCTCACCAATCTGCCATCTCCACTTCCCAGGTCTACGACCGGCCCTGAACCTCCTTTGAGGAGACTCACTACAGCTTTAATTTGTTCTGGGGTTGCCGGTACGTAAGGTAGACAGATCTTTCGAAACGCAGGAAGAATGAAAGGCAGTGCAAGTCCTATCATTCCAACTGCTAAACCATTCAGTAACAAAAGAGCGCTTTTACTTCTCCTTGGCAACTTTCCACTTGCAGTAGTGTTGACATCGCCTTGAGCTGGACTACTGCTGGCCGCGCGCTCTGCGGGCGCCATTTCTGCTGCATTGCGCCATCGTTCAGTTCGGCGGTAAAATGGCCTCAGATTCGGATGAAGATGAAATCTTCAGGTTTTCCGCTCCCAAGCTAGGATCTACCCCCAGTAAGAGACCTAGACCGGACGATTGCGCTAGTAACAATAGCTCGTTCCATATAGAGTCTGACAGTGACGAGGATAGGCACATTGACAGGAGACGGAAGGGCGGTTCTAAGGCTGCCAGCCTTCTCAGGAACCTGAAGAAGGGCAGCAGTAGCTCTGGAGAGGATGGGTCGCCTTGGAAGTCCAAGAAGGCAAAGGCCTAGTAAGGAAGCTAGCGATTATGAGTCATTAATCGGAGAAATCATACACCTTGCAACCTCAAGTTTTGGTGTAATACATTGTCATGGACATGTTAGCTAGAACCACCGGTAATATACAATTGTACTTTATCAGGTATCTGTATATAGTATGATTACGGTGTAACCTTGTGACAGCCTTTGTCTTGTCTTCCAGTATCCATTCTTCCCCACTCCCGCTCCCCTTGTTCTCCCACTGGCTGCGTGCATGTAGCTATCGACCTCAGGGGTCTGACATTGACAACGTCATTGTCAATGTAACCGATTCAGAGGATGAAGGGATGAGGAGCAGGTCTCCCAGCCCCCCTCCAGCTGCACATGCAACGTCAAGCAGCCTAGTTAAGTATGTCTGCACCATCACTAGTCTCAAACCCAGACACATCCGCCTGTGTCAACCATCTTGTCCTGGAGGGAGGAGACAAGATTGCTACCACCGGTGGATGGGCCTGGGTTTGAAACTACACACTGTCATGCATGATACAGCAAAGAGTATTGTGATGTGGTTAGGGGGTTAGGGTTATGCTACATGTACATGCTACAGTGTGAAACGGGATGATGAACAATCATATTTATAGCAGCTGTAACTCATGTAGCCTTACATTGTCAAAGTGTATGTCTGTTCTATTGTTTCTATTGCACAAGCAGTGACCTCTGGCATGATTAATAGCACAAGTGAGCTGTGATGAAGATGTGGTTGTGTATCCATGCACTCTCTCCAGGCAAAGTAGTGCTCTGATTGCAAGTCTGCGACAGAGTCGGAGAGAGCAGGATACTCCTCAACTCATGCCCTGTGATCTTACAGAGGATACACCGCCATCCTGCAGTGAGGCAAGACCAATGACACTCAGAGTACGAATCGGCAAGAAGACACACCGGATCACAGTGCAAATGGTGAGACCCTCTCTTTGCATGTCTGTGTCAGCTAAACTGTTTTACAGTACTCGCATTCATTGCAACACTGAATGATATAAAGATTGAGCATTTGCAATTGAGATCTACCCATACACTCGAACCATATCTTTGGTTTTACTGAAACAATATTATCCGCTAGTTTTGGCTTGAATTTGTGGAAATGTGCATAATATTCTTATCCTTTTCAGACTGAGCCATTCCTGGACATTGTTGAGCGTCTAGCTGCACTTCTGCACGTAGGCAGCGATCACATCCTCCTTACCCACAAAACACAGACGATCCGACCCCATGACACCCCCTCCCTGCTGGGAATAGACACGACCGACTTTATTGGTGAGTGAATTGCAGCAAGTGTGGGATCCTTTATAACAGGCACCACAGGGACCCAGCTGGCTGTCCTGTGTAGAGAGGTGTCCCTAATTCAAAGGTAGATTTGTACACAGCTCTACGTCTGTGGTTGGGACTGTAGACAGTGTCCTCGTTAGAGAAGTGTCCCTTTGTCAGTGTATCCTTCAAGAGTGGTTCCACTGTATACAGCATGTGATTAAACACTTATTGCTTGTTGACCCAGTGGGACTGTAGAGACTTACTACTTACATACTTACATACGTATATACAATGTGTGTGGTATGTATGTCCCTTGTGCATAAGGCCATCTTCCTCATCTGCTTCAGATGGTGTTGTGATGGAGAAGTCCATTTCTGCTGCTCCAAACGCATTGGAAGGCAATGGGGGAGTAGTCCTTGTGAAGGTGCAGTCCCAGAAGGACTCAGAAATGTACAGGATTGCTAAGGTAAAGTGTACCACAGCGGGTTACCACCATACCTACAGGGCTGGTGGCAGTAGTGCTCGTAGGTGGTGGCGGCTGGTGGGGGGGGGGGAGCGGAATGTGGGACTATGAGTAGGTGTGCCAACAAGACCAGCAAACTATCTTGCATGGAATGCCGAGTTGCAATTAGCCGTATCAATGTTGCATATGGATATGTAAGCTGCCAGACAGGGTCGACTTCAGTGACAAATGGTTGTTATCACTGGATTGTATGCCATTTGTCACTAATTCCCCACACTGAGTACAAAGTACAAATTCTCCATATGGTCCATTTCAGTGCATCCCTCTTCCTTTCCCAGGATGACCCCCTTGGAAAGGTCATGGACCTGTTTGCTGCCAAGTTGGGCGTACCAGTGGACCGGATCAAATTCTCTTTTGATGGTGACCCAGTGAATGCAAAGCAGACAGCAGATGACCTGGGTCTAGAGGATGAAGATGCCCTTGATGCAAGGGTCACCTGAGCTGTGTAGTGACTACCTGGAGCTTAGGAACACTCTCAGTTGGTATTGCACGCACCAATGGTCTTCAGACTGAATCCAAGACTACTCCAAGCAAGCTTGTGTGTACATAGTCTCCATCCCATCCAGTACACAACTGTATTGACCTGTGCTTGCTTGTCATCTGTTCCCCTATGTACACATACACTGCATGTACTTTCCATACAATTAAGTATGTATAGTGAATTGATGGTATACAAATGAAGGTCCCGAAATACAGTTTATGTTGACAGCAATGATCCTGTGTAATATGTAATAGTTATATATATTGCCATGTTATTTGTACAAGCATGCTTGGCAAGCTCCTATCCCTACATACAGCTGAGGAGACGCTGGAGTATAACCCTGTAGCTATGTACAGTAGTTCTCCTCAGCATTCAACTGAAGGACCAGTGCTGTATGCATGCACAGCCTTCAGTTGACAAGCATTATAAAAGTACACAAACAAAACAAAACAAAACAAAACAAAACAAATTTTACTCAAAAACAATGTTACTCTGCACAATCAGCAGTGTACATACATAGACCAATGCATGGAGGGTACTGTGCTGTTCTGGATTCAATGTCTTGACTGCTCATTCACTTCCTGGGGGTTCTCTGAGGTTGCATTTGAGCCACTATCAAACTCTTTCACAAGATGGTCAGGTATGGCTACATTGTGTAGGTTCTCCATCCCTGGTGCAGGTTCCTCTGCAATGAGCATCCCAATTAGCTGTTGACAAGCCTCTGCTACCTCGGTGACCGTCTCCCATTGGTGCAGCTCACGAATGATGACATAGGTCTGCTTCTCGCGAAGGACCTTCCTGCCATGACCTGTTGCACACAGCTGCACACACACGGGGCGAAACTGGCTTAATTAATACAAATACATTGGCACTAGTGCATGTACAAACATAATTGCACCATAATGCACTAAGGCAGAGTGTAGTGTTATCCAGACTTGGTGTTATATTAATCCCATTTCACAGCACATTGTGGTTGCCTTGTGGAGTACATGGCTCCCCACCTGCATCAGTGCCTCAAGCAGCATCTTCCTAATATCGGGTTCCACCTCTCTCTGCTTGTCATCCGGAAGGTACTGGAGCTCTTCTGGGAGCTTCTCCATCACCTCATCACCCACCTCCTCTGGCCCAGCAAGAGGGAGGAGCAGTGTGGGTAGGAGGTCCACTTCATCACTCAACAGCCAACTGTGGTGGTCTGCAAAGCAGAGATTCACAACATACATACACAGCATCCAGGGAGAGAGACTGCACTATAGCACTCTGTGCATCATTGGTCACCCCTTGTTGAGGGCAGGCAGTTGAAGGAAGATGATGCACTCAGACATTAGGTTCCATATACATGAAAGATGGAAGATTCACACTGCCAGCTTGGCCATGATATCACTAAAAATTAAACTATGTACCCTGTGAAATGACAGTGGTGCAATTGCTTCTGTCTATACTAACTAGCGCAGTGGAACCTCCAATACATGCTTTCCCACAGTCTAGTGTGTTAGCCCCTCTCCACCACATGGTACACCATGTGCAAACACCTAGCGGCGTAGAGGGGCTAGCGCACTAGACTAGCTGGAGAGCTGCAGTGAACAAAAGGCTCTCCTCTGAATTACGGACACTTCTCCATAAAAGGCATTCAGCCACCAAGTCCAATGATGCCCGTTACACAGAGTACGCATCCATTGCACACAATTATAAGTGCATCTCTTCCAATCAAGTCATCTGCGTATTCACCTGATTCAAAGCAGAGGTTCCTCAGCAGCCCCACAGTCCCTCTCCTCCTCACAGCTGAGCCATCAAAGTGGGCAAACGGCATGAGCCTTTGTAGCAAGGTGGTGGACTTGTCTAGAAACAGAGCACGAGCGTCCTTTAGCTGGGTCAGGTTTGAGAAGATGGTAGCTACATAGTGCATCATGGCACCATGTTCAGACTCAATCTGGCAATACGTATTCACCAACTGCAAGAAGGTACCTTTATCGGGGCTAGAGAGGCATACGAACACCGCCCGGCTGCCTTCTTCAGTCCGAGTGATGTTTGATACAGACATGCACATGTGGGTGAGAAAGACGTTATCTCTATCTACTAAGGCATCTATGAGGCGCTTCGTAGTTGTTCTCCGAGCTATTTCAATAGATATATTGTCGTTTGCAGTAAGATTCACAAGAGATAAATTGGCGTCTCGTGCAATGGCTGTACTGTCGTCGAAAAGCAGCTCCACCAACTTGTCTAGAATACTTGGCCGCTTAAGGAATATACTTTGTCCGTCTGAAGAAGCTGTGAATCCCAGCACCTGCTTCACTGCTTGTAAACGTACGTCTAACCGAGTCCGCCTATCCAAGAACTGCTCCAATTCTGACAGTGGATCTTCAGCGGCCATTTTAATTACAACTCAACTATTGCGCAACCTGCTGGCCAATTAGATCTGATTATAATTTATATACCGCACAAAATCAAGGCTCCACGTGCGCAGTCTTCAAACACAAACGAGCAATAAGTCCAGACAACTGCAAGAGAGACTGCACCCCCTCAGTGATCCGTAGCTGAGTAAAGCCAATCTCCTATAAAATGAAGACACACACACACATACGTACGTAGCCATATATTGAGCAAGGCTATGTACAGTAAGAAGGCATAGTTTGCTGTCCATATGCAGTGCAGCAAATTGACAAGCACTGCACTTCTGATCAACTCGAGCACATAACTACAGCTGCAGTACAATAAGGCAAATGCTGGTACAGCATGGGACCAGGGCTAGACTGTTGTATTCTCCTTACCACATAGCAGCCCTCACCTTAATGAACTCCAGCTTGAGATATTCGGGCATGTCACAGGTCTTGCAGACACGGAATATGTTGGACATTATGTCTTCTGATGAGTAGCCCTTGTCCCATAACGTGCGCAGTATCTGATATGCTTCATTGATGTCTGCCTTCTGACAGTGAACAATCATCTCCTTGATCAGGAGGGGGTGGGGCTCATCACAGACCTACATAAGAAAAGTCATGTGATCAGGTCATATGACCATGTCATGTGACCAAGTCATGTGATCAGGTCACATGACTGTCCTGTGACCAATACACAGCAAACGAGCTGACCTTGAATACATTCTCTGCACTGACAAATCCAAACCCTGAGCAAGTCGATTGCAGATTGTTAATGCCCTGTGAAATGTGGAGGGGAGGTAGATTAGTGAGAAAATGAATGTGAGAAACAGCGTGTAACTTTCCCAGCAATACAATGCACACGCAAACAATCAACGATGTTGAAACACACTGGACACACAATGCATACAGAATATAAAGGCCCAAGGGATGCAGCAGATAATAAGTACAGGACGCCTCAGCCACAAAGTCCTTCATCAGCTGCTACGATAGCACTGCACTGCTCTTGCCTCAATATCTGCTACGGCTCTGCTCTCAAGTTTCAAATATGGCTACGGCTACTCCATCTGCTATACCCTTGCTCTCAAGTTTCAGTCTCTCTCAACGACTCCCTACCTAGCACTGAGCATAGTATAAGGTGAAGCTGTAAGTAGCTCACCCGCTCAGTACCGACAAATGCTTAATCTGTTACATCCTACAGGAGCACATTCTGTGAGTGACCTCATGTAGTGTGTGAGCCGTTACCAGCGCGCACAGGCACAGGGCCACAGACAGTGAGGGGGCCCACCTGTCTCATGTCGCCCTGTGCTGTGAACACCACTGCCTCCAGGCCGTCATCTGATCTGGCTACCTATGAGAGACAGTAGAGATCCAAACTTAGCTTGTGCAGATATCGTACGTATTGTATGCACATACATTTGTGTTCGTTGTGTTCATATGTGCGCCTGCTTAAGTACTGTATGTGTGTGTGTGTGTGTGTGTGTGTGTGTGAGTGTGTGTGTGTGTGTGTGTGTGTGTGTGTGTGTGTGTGTGTGTGTGTGTGTGTGTGTGTGTATGGGTACGTTTGAGTGTATGCAACTGTTGGCCGTAAGTGCTTGTAAGGATGTCATATACTAACCTTCTCCTTTTCACAAATGTCCATCAGTCGCTCGAGGACCTGAGAGTCACTGAGACGCGTGAACCTCAGTACCGCACACCGGGACTGAATTGGCTCTGAACACAGTGAGACACACAACACAATACAGGGTCTGGTCTACTGACGTCAGCACTGACTGTGAAGCCTAGCACAAGGTTTCTCCTCATTGTTAAATATTATAACAATCTACTATACAAGACATTATCCTCCTAAATACCACCTACGCAATTGGTACTGTACAAACTGCTGGGGCGGTACACTTTACAAATAACATACTATAATTATATATTCTTCTGCAAAGTGACATCATGACACTATACGTTATAATACACTATATTACAGTATAAATATACATTAAAATATACTATACATGATACTACAGTATATACAATACGTATATACAATATAAACTTTTACATTTTGTGGCACTGAATCTCCATGGCTAAGGACCTGTGGTAGCTATGACAACCAGTTGGATGACCTTGCGAACACCATCCACACCAAGCATACACAGTCCAGTCCACTCTATGACTAGGGACCTGCGGTAGCTATGACAACCAGTTGAATGACCTTGCAAACACCATCCACACCAAGCATACACAGTCCAGTCCACTCAATGACTAGGGACCTGCGGTAGCTATGACAACCACAGTCCACCCACCAATGATTTTGTTAGAGTCGTTGCAAGCTAAAGCAAATCTAGTTGTCTTGGAGTAGATCTCCATGGTCCTCCGCAGAGCTTGCTGGGCTCCATCAGTCATGCTGCAAGGAGCAGGGTGCATGGAAGGAGCGAGAAACAAAAGGCAATGCCAAGTATTGAACAAGATACAGAATTACATCCTTTTATGCAAGTATACCAATATGCATGGATACTAATTACTGCACAATGCCTTCAATTACTGCAGTCAACATGTAATAATGGGTGAGGGTCTCATGGTACCACCACAGTAAATGCAGTATGTTCTGTGCGCTTCTACATGTCTGTGTGCTTGTGTTTGAGGCAATGGTGAGGGTGTGACATGTGCAGGACTACCATCCCTCCCCTTCCTCCCTCCTCCCTGCAATGGCTACCTATCTGCCTCATCCAGGATGATGATCTTATGTCGTCCCCTCGGCAACGTGACCTTCTGCTGAGCAAACATCTTTATCCTGTTTCGCACGACATCAATGCCTCTACAAACCACAGAGTCACAGACGCAGACAGACAGACAGACAAACACACACACACACACACACACACACACACACACACACACACACACACACACACACACTCACACACACACACACACACACACACACACACACACACACACACACACACACACACACACACACACACACACACACACACACACACACACACACACACACACACACACACACACACAGGTCACACAATTCACTTATATTCATCAGGATTCAGAAAGAATGAATGACATACACACACCACCAGATTCACTAGCCAAAAAGATAGGCTATCAGATTAAGATTAATAAAACAACAGGGTCTGCACGAGAACAGACCTTTTTGTACATAGGTATGCAGTTCAAACGTGGCCACAACTGTGAGGTGTGTGCACCTTTCATTTGATGCGTTCAGCTCTAGAATGGCATCCTTGACTGCCGGACCAAGCAGTGCCCTGCCAATGCACAGGATGCTGGTTGTCTTGCCAGTCCCAGGAGGGCCCTGTGAACACACATTATACACATCTCACACACACACTAGTGGACACATCCACATCCTCCTACAAGCGGCCCACACATGCCCACAATCACAGACACACATACAATTGCAAACAACAAACAATAAAACATGACCCACATGTCTAATAGATAGTGACTACGTGTTTTGCACATCAAAAAAATATACAACAAAGCTCGGTAGGGTGAGCTGGTCGCATATTGTGGATGCAGTCTAAAATCAGTCTCTTCTCCTTACAGCAATAATGAGGTTTGGCAGGTTTCCCTCGCGCGCAAACACCTACACACGAGAGGGTGGGACGAAACGTAAAGAGAAGACCCTGCAAGGACTCAGAATGGACCGTGTAAGGGCTTGATGAATACGGACCTCCAGTCTAGTGATGGCCTCTTCGTTACCAACGACCTCATTCAGTTGCATTGGACGATACTTCTCGACCCTGCACGAGGCGTTGGTAGATAGCATGATGGCCAGCTTTTAAAATTGAGGCAACGGTACGTATGCACAAATTGTCACAGTCTCTGAGTCATATGGCCATAGTACCACTATTATCGAAGCCCACATGAATGAAATCTCACCAAGGGAGCTCATATCCTGATTGCTTAGGAGCGGTTGGTACTGCGGCTGGCTGAACTGCTTTGGATTCGATTTCCATTGGAGATTCTCCAACTTCAGCCATTTTTCCACGTTCCCGCCTAATTTCGTCAGTTCCCGCGGAAACATGTGCTGCTCTAGAGGATGTATGCTCTGCCTTGGAGTGCCCCTATGCCTAGCTCGTCAGTAGTCTTTTTGCGCAGACATGCCGATACGCACGTAGGTGATCATGTACTTACTTAACTTAGTACATTAATGATACAATATATAGCTGACTGAATGAGCAAAAGGAAATACACCTATAGCTACGTAGCTACGTAGATACATATACAGTATGGCATGGACTAAAGTGAGTAGCTGAAGCATAGTACAAGAATACAGTTGGAAATGAAGACGATCCTGCATTTCTGCAGTACTACGATATGGATGCGTCTTCATAGAAGGTGGGGCAGTCCTTGTCCATCTGGTTGGAGGATCTGAAGAGAGGCAGCCATTGTACTATCTCACTGTAATTATATTCAGAGCTTTAGTGAGTGTTCTGATTGCATTATGTTCATGTATATGTAGTCACAGTGCAACATCTTGTCTCATATTGGAGAGAAATCAGAGGTCCATATAGGCATCACCGTCAGGCATTGAATATATACGTAAGAATACCAAAGCCTCCACAACCTTTGTAAATTAATTCTATTATATTATATTATACAGTGTTGCGACATGGAACCACTCTGTAGCAACAGTGACCTACCTATATGAGAATCCTGCCCGTCTGCCGTGTGCCTGCATCCTGTTTGAGATGTCCCAATTCATCTTATCAGCTGAATATCAATGTGCATTCCATTCCAGTGGCCTTGCTATATTTCAAGCTGCATGCTCTGGTCACGGTCTATGGAGTGGAATCCCTAGTAAGTGTGAATTCCATATGTGAACTGCAGTTTCAACATTCCCTGTACACATGTGCATATACAGTGCCTCCTGTACACACAAGACTGGTTGAAGCCACAGTGATGCAGAGATAGAGTTTGTAGGCATGTGGGGGGGGAGGGGAGAGAAAGGGGGGGCACCTGCGTTGCTTAGACATGGATGGGTTTCCTGCATAGGCAGCGATTATCATGTGATAATCTCCATGCACCCTGACACTCCACATATATGTGCCTTGGTATGTATTCATCCTCCTGCCTCCAGACTAGATATCCGCAATATAGACATATCTTAAATGTCTCACTTTCTAACTGTCATCTATCACTGCTTCAGGAGGAAATTCCACCATGTGGTCATGTGTGCAGAGGTATATTAACCTCTTCTACTGCTGAAAGACCATTACTTGCTTTGTTGAGCTAACGACTAAGAGGAGACAATGCTGGTGAAAGCTTCAATTCTGTTCTTTTGTCTCTGCCTATTCCAGAGTAAGCAGTCCTTTACAGTACTGTATGTGCATGTATCTAAGAAATGATGGTGGGAGGGGGGAGGGGGAAGAGAAATCAATGGTGGATACGAACGCAGCTCCAGTGTAAAAGTTACTACTACAGCTACGTGTTACTGCATGTATGGGATGTACATATTTAGTTGGAAGATGGCGGTAGTGTGCTCCTAATTTCATTCCTGGTTTCGAATGCAGAGTGTTACTCATGCGTACATGTATATATACGTATATAGTAATTTTATATATTACCTGGCTCTAGTTGTATACTTGTCATGTGTCCCATCTGTCTGACCTGTTTGTGACATGCGTTCACTCCCTCCTGTTCTTTGTGCTATGCTGCTTGCAAATGTAGGTGCCCTTTCATCAATCCAAGTGACTACCTTCCCATCACCACCACCGCCAACGTATGCGCCATGTAAGTGAATTGAAGACATGGTAGGTACAAACTTTGACTGTTTGTTGTTGCTTAATTTGGATACGTTTAGCCAGGGATGGAGGAAGCTTCTTTCTGCTGTTACCTTAACATCTTTAGGCAATCTGGACTGTCAAAACAATGGAAGCTGTGTGGTGTATGACTTTGGAGCCTACTGCTACTGCCCTCCCGGATACACTGGAGAACTCTGTCAGACGCGTGAGTTGGAGGTCCTTCCATTGCATGCAGTATGCCCTTGGTAGACCACTGCTGTAAAGATGTGCGTTGTACTGCACAACTTGACACAAAAGTACAAGCAGTTTGGTGATATTGGAGAACAAAGAATGATGAATAATGACCCTTACAAGCGGTGTGTGTGTGTATAAATGGGGATATTTAGGCAGACTTTCTCTATTCACCTATACTTCATGTGACTGCCCCTATTTACTGCATGTATACACCCCCTCTTGTGCAATTGTTCACTGATTTGATAAAGACAGCCTTACTGCTGCCGACGTTTCAGATTGATTAGAGTACAGTAAGTGTACATAAGACTGCCCTCTATCCTATGTGTATGGTTTTGTACATACGTATATAGAGGGCAGCATTTCGCTAATCATCCTTTAACTTACTGTACACACTGCCACAGGGCAGTTGTATTGTAGCTCTCACCTGTTTTCATGTGGAGCTGTAAGGGTGTGCACGTGTGTGCGCAATGACATGCACAACCAGCAATCCATGACCCAGATACAGTTCAGGACTGGAAGTGTGATCTGCTATCTGCACTGATAAATGGCACTTGCATTCCTTCTTTTTTCTACTATGTGTGCAGCTCAGGAACTATGCGACGGATTTGTCTGCCACAATGGAGGAATTTGCTATAATGGGACCTGTGTCTGTTCAGATCCTTTCTATGGTCCAAGTTGCTGCGAATACCCCTGTAAGCAATTGCTTTTTGCATACAGTAGCAGAGTAGGCTGCCACAAAGTGCATGGGCCCAGCAATTGAAATTGCAATGTACTTATGTGCTATGGTCATATATTCAGCACTCATCTGTGCACTGTTTTGAAGCTACTGTATCCGTCACACCCCTTGTGTAGGTAACATGACCTGTTTGAATAATGGCACTTGCCGCAGGAACCCTCAGAGTAATTTCAACGAGTACTGCGAGTGCCCTTACGGCTACAGTGGGTCCTACTGCCAAATACGTGAGTTGGTGAATCATTTTGAACTACGGTAGCCCACCCATCTCCTAAGACTTATGGTGCTTGTGCATATATGCAATGCATTACATTGTTACTGTACTTTCACATGATCCCTGTGTTACATGGAGAGCCTACGTGTAGACATGGCACTGTGTTATTATTGATACATTGTGGTGCAAGCTTCCATCAGGATGGGGTGTCTTTATACTGTGGAAACTCTCTATAAAGTATACCTCTCTAATGAGAACACTGTCTGCAGAACCAAGGACATAGAGCTTTGTACCAATCTACCTCTGAAGTAGAGACACCTCTCTATACAGGACAGCCAGCTGGGTCCCAAAGGTGTCCATTTTAGAGAGTTCCACTGTAGTCTCAATCTGATGGACATGGTAGCTACGTACTTTGTAACTGTGATTTGCAGGTCTGCAATGTACTGTGGTTTCATCAATGCATTGTTTGAAGCCCCATAAGTGCGTGATGCGCCTGAACATGGTCATGGAATGATTACCCTCCAATCCATTCCCACCCTTCCTCCCCCCCCCCCCCACACACACACATCCACACATGCAGCTCAGGAGGTATGCGGCAGGTACATCTGCCACAACGGAGGCACCTGTCAAGATGGCATATGCTCCTGCCCTCCGGGCTACACTGGGTTCGACTGCAGAGTGGAGTGTGAGTTGACTCATGTTACAGTCGTTGGGGTTGGTGTACATGAACCAGTCTGCACAAAACATACTTTATGTATTACACATGCACATACGTACAGTATAGCATATTATACAGTATGCTATAGGGCATACTCATACACAACACTTGTCAAGCTACACTGTCATATCAGCGGAGGAAGACTACACAAAGCCTTAGCTGTAGGTATACGTACATGTACAGTCATAAGAAGGATGCATCTTATATAGGGAACACCTAGGATGGTATGTATACATTAACTACAGTACTGTGTTATCTGCATGCAGGTGGCATTATCTGTGAGAACAATGGGCAGTGTATCTATAATAATCGCTACAATGTCAGCTACTGCAACTGTGAGCCTGGCTTCACTGGTGAACGGTGTGAAGTTGGTAAGCAAGCACACCTCATGCATTACACACACTGTGCGTATATGACTGTACCTACAGCAAGCACACCTCATGCAGTCAAGACGTACTGGACGTATGCAGCAGCGAGGGTAGTGTACTGCTTATAATACTACATACATACTGTTTCTAGTACCATGTTTGTGCACTCCAGTATAACATATAAACAGTGATATGGTGTTCACTTTCCCAGTGGGTGAGAATAATATTATGATAATTATATGTACCTGTATACATCATAAATGTATGTAATGTGTGGTAAATACCTTTGAATTTTACCTTGCAAGAAGACACTAGAATATGATAATGTATTTAGCAAGATACGTATGAAGGAGCAATCTACATGTGGGTAGTGATGGTGCATCCCTTTGCAACATGCACCTTACAGAGCGAGAGATCTGTGGCACCAGGAGTAGCTATGGTTACTATGGACCGGTGGTGGATAACTTCTGCTACAATGGCGGATCCTGCATCAACGACAGCTGTGTGTGCGAGTATCCCTTCAGTGGTCCCAGCTGTTGTTCATACAACTGTGAGTCATCCCATCCCTACTACCTCCTTGACACACCATGATTATGTACAAAATTCTTGCTAACAATTAAAGAATGAGTTACAAGTATGGGTGCAGCAGTAGATTGCAGAGGGGTTGGTGCGGAGTTGTCTGAGTGGTTCCTCTTCACTTGTTTCCCTAGTCTTTCCTGTTGTGTTCATTGCCTGTTACCGCATGTGTATTCCTCCATGTTCATATGATTAGGCAGCCTGACATGTCAGAATGGAGGCAGGTGCCAGCTGGGCTTGTATGACAACTCTGAATACTGTGAATGCCCCCAAGGTTACTCCGGACTCTACTGTGAACAAGGTGTGGGGTGCATGGTGGTAGAGGGTTTGGAGTGCCTACAGCAGCAGTGTGTTCACATTCATTTTGCCTTCTCTCTGACTCAACACTCACATTTGCACATATTCATGCACACACTCTCACACCACACACACACACACACACACACACACGCACACACACACACACGCACACACACACACACACACTCACACACACACACAGCCTTGGAGACCTGTGGGAGGTATTTGTGCCTGAATAATGGGACCTGTGTGAATGGGACCTGCTACTGCCCACCTCCATACACAGGAGCAGACTGTGCATTTCGCACCTGTAAGTGTGTCTCTGCCCAACACATTAGCCTACAGTTATGACGATTAGTCTGATGCTGAGCGTCAACTGTCTACAGCTTGTCTGTCTGCCTATGTAACTGTCTATCTGACTGTCTGTTTGTTCGTCTGTCTATCCATGCCTGTCTGTCTGTCTGACAGTGTGTCTGCCTACGTATGTATTGTAACTGTCTGTGTGACTATCTGTCTGCCTGTCTGTCTGTCCATGTTATGTAAGTGTCTGTCTGACTATGTATCTGTCTATCCTTCTGTCTGCCTGTTTGCCTTCGTACTGTTAACTGTCTGTGTGACTGTCTGTCCATTTACCTTGTTCTATGGTTGTGTGCGTAGGTGACCTCCCATGTGTTAACAATGGCTCCTGTCTGGCCTACTCGGACCATCAGTTCTGTGTCTGCCCGTACCCCTTCTTTGGAGAGTTCTGCCAGTTTCCACAGGGTATGTACGTAAGCTGTGGACTTATAAAGTTGAAAAAAGCTGCCAAATTGTCTGATTTGAACGTTTCTTTCGCATGTGTGCACTAAGAATACTCTAAGTATGACTGAACTTAAAAGCACTGAACTGTCTTAGTAAACAAATGTTGTGTCTACAATGTGCTTTCTGCAAGGTCATAACCACTGGTTGGGGGTGAGTTAGGCAATCACCATTTGAGTCTTCAGTACAAGCAGAGCATGCATAACGTGTGAAGTTTGCCTTTATTTGCCTTCATTTACTTGCAGAGGTCCAGGTGTCATTTGAGCAGAGTGTGTATGAAGCAGTCGAGGGAGGCACAGCCAACGTCACTGTCGCTGTGGATGGTTTCTTCACTGTTCCCTTCACTGTAACTGTCTTTCCCAGTAATGGGACTGCAATAGGTACAGTTCTCCTACATGTGTATGTATGTATGTATGTGTGTACATAACTACGCACATACTGTACGTATGTGTGTATGTGTGGTAGCAGGCACAGTCGGTGCAGAGTGCTTTCACTCTTTCCTTGCATGATAGTCAGTTACGTAATTAGCTGCACTTCCCGCGTCGCTCTGTGTATGCGTACTCATCCTTCCGTCACTATCAAGAAGCATTGTATAAATAGCTTCCTTACTCCTTCACCTCTCACTTCAGTATACGCACCTTCCCACCCTCTCCCCCCACACAACATGCATGCATACAATCTACACATCACCCCCTCCAGCTCCTTATGACTATGACGGTAGCCCTGTCATGTTGACCTTTGAACCCAATAGCACGGTGGAAATTGCTGGAATTTACATCAATGCTGACAACGTTGTTGAATTTATGGAGAATTTTAGGGTCACCCTAGCCACACCTCCAGCTACCAACGAACTTACTGTTCAGCTAGGAACTCTGTACATGGCTCAAGTGAACATCCAGAACATTGACGGACGTGAGTAGATGGTGTGAAGAATGTGTGTGCATACTGTACATACAATTGTACATATGCACTTGCGTATGTGTTGATCAGTAGTGTGGAGGTGTGATGCACGTTTGTCACCTGGTGGTGAGTCAACACTGTTGACTAGTGACCATGTATGTATGTATGTACCTACATACTGCCAATTGTACTATTCTTGTATTTGCAGCTGTCCTAGTGTCGTTTGGTCAGAACTACACCGTCACTGAGGGCGATACTGTCTACATCTCTTTGCACACGAGTATCTTTCACGAGATTGACTTTGCTGTCACTGTCCGGTTCGTGCTAGACAAACCTAGGCTCGGCATAGCTGTTGGTGAGTTTTTCTGTTATGGTACATACGTATGTACGCGTTATAAGCACAGTATGCAGCAAGACATACAGTACACAATTGATGATAATATGTACAGTATATGTATGTAATATGTATGTATACAGCCATATACAGACATACAGTACACAATTAATGATAATATGTACAGTATATGTATGTAATATGTATATATACAGACATACAGTACACAATTAATGATAATATGTACAGTATGTATAGCAGGTATACATACTGTGCTTGGTGATTGTTTGTCCTAAAGTGACATTAAGTGGTACCTTTCTATCTTTCCGCTCAACAGCTGATGTTGATTATGAAGCCAGTACTTACGTTGCAAACTTCTTTCCTGGTCAAATGTATGCCACCGTGATGGTGCCCACCTTGGAGGACAACACAACAGAGCTCTCGGAGTACTTCAGAGTAGAACTCTACTCTTCAGACCGACCAGAACTTGTTGCCTTTGGCTCACCCAACATGACAGTCATCACTATTGAGGATAATGATCCAGGTAGCAAGTCATGTTTTGTCTGTGCAGTTACATTTGTCACTACACATTTTCTAAAAGATGTGATGGGCTTGTAATGTATATTGTGGGTGTGGGTGTTGCAAGATTAAAGGTGTGGCATTGTGAAATTCTAATGGTGATTTTATATAGTTTAATAAACTGTGTTTAATGTAGGTTTATTCTTCATTTGCAGCTGTTCAAGTGTCCTTTGCTCAGCAGAGCTACACTGTCACTGAGGGTGGTGCTGTCAATGTCACGTTGGTTACAAGCACTAGTGACTATGAGTTTGATTTCACTGTCACTCTCGAACTCTCAGACGGTTCAGCTACTGGTGAGTCTTGTTCACTGACTCGTACTGTATGGGATTTAGCACTTCAGAACAGTTCATCACTGTGTCACGATTCCCCTATGAAAGTAGGAATGCTAATGGTGGTTGGTTGTAATCCTCACCTTTTCTTCCCCACATTTCACTTGACAGCTGGCAGTGACTTCACACCTGGTCCACTCTCTGTGAGCTTCAGTGCTGGTCAGCCATATGCCATCTTGACGGTGTCTCCAAATGATGACGACACAGCAGAGCCATTAGAGTACTTTACATTGATGATCACCTCTGTGGACAGACCAGACGTTGTGGAGATTGGCTCACCCAACACTTCAGTCATCACTATTGTGGATAACAATGGTATGTGTGTGTGTGTATTGGTGTGCACATGAGTGTGTCATAGTTGGAGTCAAAGCTGCATCTACTGTACATGCATGTTTGAACATCTATGCATGCATCATGTGCGTACAGTAAATACTCTACCCACAAGACACAGATATGATACGTATGTATATGCATAAACTTATCTACAATTCTTCACTTGCAGCCATTCAGGTGAGGTTTGCGCCACAGAACTACACTGTCACTGAGGGTGGTACTGTCAATATCACATTGGAAGCAGTTCCTCCTTCTGACGGCTATGACTTCAACTTCACTGTGACTCTCCAGTACATGAATGGTTTAGCTATTGGTGAGTGCGTACACATGCAGTAACTGCCAAGGATTGGTCATCTCTGACATCACCATTGCATCTCAGTGGTCATTTCCCTTTCCCTCTCAACAGCTGGCTATGACTATACACCTGGTCCGTACACTGTGGACTTCACTGCTGGTCAAATGTATGCCACCTTGATGGTGTCTACCATGGACGACAACACAACAGAGCTATCAGAGTACTTTAGTGTGATGATTACCTCCACTGACCAACCAGGGGCTGTTATTGTCCCACCCAGCACGGCATTCATCACTATTGAGGATAATGATCCAGGTACTGTACAGATAAATGAGCCTGATGGGATACACATGCATGTGCTGTGCACGTACGTATCGAAATTGCTTTTAAGTGTTTCATAGTTGGAATCAAACTCTGTATATGCATACAATCTATGCAGTGGTACAGTAAATACTGTACCCGCAAGAAACTGATGTACTGTATGTACGTGTTTGTATGCATAAACTGATCTACAATTCTTCACATGCAGCCATTCAACTGAGATTTGCTCCACAGAACTACACTGTCACTGAGGGTGGTTCAGTCAATATCACATTGGAAGCATTTCCTCCTTCTGATAGTTATGACTTTGGCTTCACTGTGACTCTCCAGTACATGAATGCTTCAGCTACTGGTGAGTGTGCCTTACTGCAGTAACTGACAAGAATTGGTCATCTCTGACATCACCTTTACATCTCAGTGGTCATTTCCCTTTCCCTCTCAACAGCTGGCTATGACTATACACCTGGTCCATACACTGTGGACTTCACTGCTGGTCAACTGTATGCCACCTTGATGGTGTCTACCATGGACGACAGCACAACAGAGCTAACAGAGTACTTCAAAGTGATGATTATCTCCACTGACCAACCAAGTGCTGTTATGATTGTCTCACCCAGCACGGCATTCATCGCTATTGAGGATAATGATCCAGGTACTGCACGTACGTATGAATGAGCCTGATGGGACACACATGCATGTACTGTGCACGGGCTACGTACATATCATTATTGCACATTGAATGTACGTGTGTGCAAACATACGTATGTACACTATGTAATAGAAACACATGCAACTGCATGGCAATGTGAGTGGGGGCTGAGGTGTTGTATGTGGGTAGCAATGAGCTCTGTATGAATAGCAGGTATGAGATGTTGCAATATTTTCTGCGCTTGTTTGCAGCTGTTCAAGTGCAGTTTGATCCAAAGAACTACACCGTCACTGAGGGTGATGTGGTCAACATCACTTTGGTAACAAACACTAGTGACTACATGTTTGACTTCACTGTCACTCTTCAGATCATGGATGGGACAGCTACCGGTGAGTCCTCCACTGCATGCAGTAGCTACTGTACGTACTTTACCGTACATTTGGTGGTTGCTTCCCTCTTCTCTACCTTCCATTCACGACAGCTGGCAGTGACTATGAAGCTGGTCCGTACACTGTGACCTTTACTGCTGGTCAACTGTATGCCACCTTGATGGTGTCTACCATGGACGACAACATAACAGAGCTTACAGAGTACTTCAGTGTGATGATTATCTCCACTGACCAACCAGGGGCTGTTGAGATTGGGCCATATGACATGGCATTAGTCACTATTGAGGATAATGACCCAGGTATAGCAATCACATTTTTTCTGTGCAGTTGCATCATCACTGCACATTTCCTCAAAAACACATGGTCTTGTAATGTATATATATATATATATATATATATTGTGTGTGTGTGTGTGTGTGTGTGTGTGTGTGTGTGTGTGTGTGTGTGTGTGTGTGTGTGTGTATCTGTGTGGTGCAAGATTAGGTGTGGCATGGTGGAATTCTATTAATGTATTTGAACAGGTTATATACTGTGTTTAATGTAGTTTTAATTCTTCATTTGCAGCTGTTCAAGTGTCCTTTGCTCAGCAGAGCTACACTGTCACTGAGGGTGGTGCTGTCAATGTCACGTTGGTTACAAGCACTAGTGACTATGAGTTTGATTTCACTGTAACTCTCGAACCCTCAGACGGTTCAGCTACTGGTGAGTCTTGTTCACTGACTCGTACTGTATGGGATTTAGCACTTCAGAACAGTTCATCACTGTTTCACAATTCCTCTATGAAAGTAGAAATGCTAATGGTGGTTGGTTGTAATCCTTACCTTTTCTTCCCCACATTTCACTTGACAGCTGGCAGTGACTACACACCTGGTCCATACACTGTGACCTTCACTGCTGGTCAACCGTCAGCCATCTTGACGGTCTCTCCAAATGACGATGACACAGCAGAATTGTCAGAGTACTTTACATTGATGATCTCCTCTGTGGACAAACCAGATGTTGTGGAGATTGGCTCACCCAACACTTCAGTCATCACTATTGAGGATAATAATGGTATGTGTGTGTGTGTGTGTGTGTGTGTGTGTGTGTGTGTGTGTGTGTGTGTGTGTGTGTGTGTGTGTGTGTGTGTGTGTGTGTGTGTGTGTGTGTGTGTGTGTGTGTGTGTGTGTGTGTGTGTGTGTGTGTGTGTGTGTGTGTGTGTGTATTGGTGTGCACATGAGTGTGTCATAGTTGGAGTCAAAGCTGCATCTACTCTACATGCATGTTTGAACCGGCTTATTTGTAATGCATCTATGCAGTGGCAAACTGTACCCACAAGACACCGATATACATACTGTACGTCTGTGTTTGTATGCATAAACTGATCTACAATTCTTCACATGCAGTTGTTCAGCTGAGGTTTGCTCCACAGAACTACACTGTCACTGAGGGTGGTTCAGTCAATATCACATTGGAAGCAGTTCCTCCTTCTAACGGCTATGACTTTAACTTCACTGTGACTCTCCAGTACATGAATGGCTCAGCTACTGGTGAGTGTGCCTTACTGCAGTAACTGCCAAGGATTGGTCATCTCTGACATCACCTTTACATCTCAGTGGTCTTTTCCCTTTCCCTCTCAACAGCTGGCTATGACTATACACCTGGTCCATACACTGTGACCTTCACTGCTGGTCAAATGTATGCCACCTTGATGGTGTCTATCATGGACGACAACATAACAGAGCTGTCAGAGTACTTCAAAGTGATGATTATCTCGACTGACCAACCAAGTGCTGTTGAGATTGTCTCGTCCAGCACAGCATTCATCACTATTGAGGATAATGAGCCAGGTGAGTGTGAACCTGTGTATGTACCTCTATGAATGTACTTATAGCATGTGCTTTTGATTTACCGTGTTCTGCTTCTTCTTATGCAGACCTTGAGGTCTTCTTTGACCCCACCAACTACACTGTTCCTGAGGACATGAATGCGACACTTGTCCTTAGAGTTAGCACTTCAGACTTCTCGTTCCCCTTCACCGTCACTGTGAATACCATAGACATCTCTGCTGTAGCCGAGGTGGACTATGTTCCTGGGGGCTACACAGTCTCCTTCCAACCGGGCCAAGATGAGGCGACGCTTGATGTACCAACCATGGATGACAACATTGTTGAGATGGTTGAAATGTACAGTGCCATCATTGCCAGCACATCAGTGGACAGGGTGTTGATTGGCTCTTCCGACATGGCCAACATAACCATCCAGGACAATGATGGTACATACATACTACATATATATTGTATGAATCAATCAAAGTCTCATCAATCCATTCTAAGCACACAATTTCATGTCATTCCATATCCTCTCAGTCTGTCACAAAGTAATGATTACTCAGACACTTCAGACATGTTTATCTAGTATATTTTCAACCCACTAACTGCGCTCCTACCCTCTGCTACAGTTGCTTCCTGTCCTCAAGAAACTCTCAACAGGATAACGTGGCCTTCAACTCCTGTGGGGCAAACAGCTAACGAGTCTTGCCAATGTGAACAGTCACAGTCCAACAGGGCCTTTAGGCAGTGTGGCCTTAACGGGCAGTGGGAGGCACCAGATGAAACACTTTGTGGCCTTTCCATTATAATTGAGAACCTCTGTCCTGCTGTGCGTGGCAAGTGACACATGCTGCTACTGTTCTAGTACTCCTGGAATACGTACTGTCTGAGTACAATAATGCTCACTGCTATGTTCATATTTTATACACAGGCAAATGTTCCACAACAGATTGAGGCTCTTACTAACATCTCTATGGTGGAAAACCTGAACCTGACAGTTGGAGATGTGCTTCTTCTGACTGAAACTGTCAATGAGGTCATCGACGGTCCTCCAATTAACAACATGGTCAGTGAGCATGTGTACTAAGGGTGCATAGGAGTTGTTGCCTCACTGGGCTGTGGTGCTGGTGCATGTGTATTAGAATGCTATGAATGTGTTTGGAGTGTGTGTACGAGGTTTTGTGGTTTATATAGCTGAAATTGTTTGACAATTTCACTCTTTCAGACTGCCCAAACTCTAATTGCTGTCCTTAATGAAGTCGTAGCAACATTTGATGAAGACCAGAACAACACTGGCATTGGAGAAATGTGAGCAGTGATTAATAGAGAGCTATAGAATACCATAGGTATGGTGTAGAATATTCTGTGAGCTTGTGGGCTATCTGGACAGTAGCCCAATCTGTGGTTACAGCTGAGGTCACTATAATAGTTACTACTTTCATAAGTATGCAGCTAGTCTTGTACTGCCTGGTGCGTGTATGTCACCATTAGGGTGTTGGAGACCTTGGACCGGGTAGCAGGTGCCACCATGGTGATGGATGAAATGCCTTTGATACAAGTGGAAGAAAATGTGGTGATGGAGGTGGTGGTCAGAGGTCGAGCTGCTCTGCAGCAGAATGGACTGACTACAACTGGACTTAGAGGTGGTAACAGGGTGATGCTCCCATCAACACTGTTCAGCTTTCCCGGTGTACCAGACACACCAAGATTCACTGCTGTCAGCATCAACAACAGAAACTTGATACGACCACGTGCTCGAAACAACAGGTTGAGGAGCAATATCATTTCAGTCAATCTGAATGTACCTGGAGGCCTCCGCAACTTGAGAACTGACCAGCGCATTCGGCTCACCTTCAATCGAGTAAGTTTTCTAAAGTATGAGAACATGTTTACCGTAGTATAGGACATATGTAATTGGAGTACCATACATAAGTCCCATGACGATGCAACCTTTTCTGCACAGGACACCAATACAAATGATGCAGCAAATGGAGCCACCTCCTGTGTCTTCTATGACACTCAAAGTAATGGTATGTTTGTGTCAATGTGTTATAGTATGATGGTGTTTGTGCACTGTTACACTCTTTTGCTTTCCTACAGACTGGTCCACTGAGGGTTGTGAAATGGTAATGCAGGATGCAGGGACTGTGACATGTGCATGCAACCACCTCACAGCCTTCAGTATCCTGCAGGTACACAGCCACACACACAAATACAAACACACACACACACAGAGAGAGAGAGAGAGAAAGAGAGAAGAGAGAGAGAGAGAGAGAGAGAGAGACCACTGGTCACCACCTGTACTGTTTGATTCACATCATCCATTCCTTCACCTGTACAGAGTCCAGCTGATCCAACTGTTTCAACTCAGCCCTTTGCATTGGTGGTCACTCTATCTGTAGTGGGTGGGGTAGTGCTCCTCGTCCTGGCTGCCACTGGAGTGGCTTACTTAATCTGGAGGTGTGTGTGTGAATTGATATATGATCTTTGGAAACTGCACAAACATGCACATATGCACACATGCACTAACAGCACCACACACAAGCACACACATGAACGCACATGCACACACATACATACACACGCACACACATACACACACACACACACACACACACACACACACACACACACACACACACACACACACACACACAGACACACACACACACACACACACACACACACACACACACACACACACACACACACACACACGCGCACGCACACAGCACTATGGACATTCACAGCTTTCTTTTACATAATCAGTGTATACGTACACAGGAGCCACCAAAATGCATACCAATTGGACACACACATACACATACAAACACATACACTTGCACACACACAAGCATGCACAAAAACACAGAGTACCATGCACATTCAGCATTTTCTACGTATTTGCATAATTTTTCTACACAGGAGCCACCAAAAGTCACAGAAGGATATCAGGTTGGGCGAGATATAAGTGGAGATTTGTTGCCAAGGAAACAGTGCAGTTAATTAAGACACACACACACACACACACACACACATAGATATTCCTGTAGCTGTTTACAGTAAACCCTTCAACGCACTGTTCTCACATGAAATGCATCTTGTTACCATAGCACATCTACGTATGTATGTACACTGTTTCAAATATGTACATTCATATAATATTCGTATTCGTAATTATTTGCATGTACAGTGCACAGTGTGCCATGCACACTAGGATAGACTACATGTCCAATGTAGCACTATAGCATAGAGTGGTGGTTGTGATGTCAAAAATATGAGCATAATAATTATATATTATTGTACTATTTAAAGTTTTAACATGCATATGTAAATACCAAGCAAACCATGACCAATCATATGAGAGCAGGTTTGGATGACAACATGCATATGCATGTGTTTGTGCATGTGTACATGTTGTATATATGTAATAAATAAATTATATGACGTGTTGTGATATAATATTAATATTATATCACAACACGTCATATTATTATATATTACACTACATGTACAGATATATGATTTGAAAATGTTATACATTCTACTAGGCATCAGTTGTTCTCTGAAATCATACTGTATAATATTATAATTTATTATACTACTAGCAGTGAAGCCCGCCTTCGGCGGGCTTCACTGCTACGGCGCTCCTTCGACAGCGGCCCTTCAACGGCGCTCCGGCGACTTTGATTCAATGACAGAGCCTTGATGGTGCCACTGTTGTTAGCTAAATTCGCAGTTCTTCTTACATTTGGTAGCTAGCTGTATAGCTCTTGGCCATATACAAATAGCACCATCCCGGGAATGTGTAGCCGAAGCAAGCTCTCTGGCAGTTTGGCTTGGGCAAACCACAGAACATGCCATGTTTCTGTAGCTTATTTGTGCACAATGGTCTGTCTACATGCCTTTGCGTGCCAGAGAGCGCGAGCATCTCCTCTTGGGCATTGAACCACCTTTCACAGCATGTGCTAATCATGACAACATTGGCAACATGTGACGACATCATGACAACCTATCAACATTTTCACAGCTTGTGCTAATCATGCTTCCTATAGCTACAGATTCATGTTTGTTGAGCCTATTGAGCTGCTGAATGCATGGTTGCAATTATGCTATTGGGTACATCATGAAACATCATGAATGTAACTTTTGTTTCACATGCATAAATATTTCATGCTAGTTTCCCACGATGGCATTTCTATGATGGCGCTTCCACAATAACAATGTGCGAACCGTGCACGGAAGTCCGTATACTTTCTCCGTAAAACCAAAATGGCGGACGGTCGCCGTTTCCTGGTTTTTCGCCGCGCACTCCTCGGTCGAAGCGTATTTTCGATCGTCGCCCCCTCGAGGACACTCTACGGTAGGGGTTCCAATGCACTGTGAAGGTTTTGTGGCAATTTGGTTGCGCGCACGCGAGGATATCGCGCACAACCGTTTTCAACTCCTCTTTATTAATATAGATAGTATACGCACTGATGTACATACTAATATATTTAAATTCTAAGTTATGTACATTATTACAGTACATGTACATACAGTACGTAGCTAGCTAGAATGTATAAAATGTGGTGCCCTTGCACTCCTTGTATATAATATATGTACATTGGCACCATATATACGTATATGTGGACTCGGTTCCCAGTTGTATGCAAGCGTATCTCATATAATTATATATGATAAGCAACACACAGTAGGATGCACTGTGCTTTATATATTACATATACATGTATATAATATACAGTACACCACTGTGTACAGCAACTGTAAGTTCAAACAGTTTATATTTAATTTGCTGTGAAAATGAAAATAGAAAGTCTACAAAAGGTATA
>OX465047.1:4464218-4466718 GCA_949841015.1 Aplysina aerophoba
TCTGCTTACCTGAGCAGGCAGGAAGCTGTTGTGATAATTAATGGAAGTGTTAATTTGTTTGCAGCTGTTCAAGTGCAGTTTGATCCACAGAACTACACCGTCACTGAGGGTGATGTGGTCAGCATCACTTTGGTAACAAACACTAGTGACTACATGTTTGACTTCACTGTCACTCTTCAGAACATGGATGGGTCAGCTACCGGTGAGTCTTTCAATGGCTTGTTCACAAGAACACTTAAGGTCCTTCTAATTCAGTTCATAATGAAGTGCATGCTATAGTGATTAGTCTTTACGTCCCAGTTCTACCTTCTATTTGACAACTGGCAGTGACTATGAAGCTGGTCCATACACTGTGACCTTTACTGCTGGTGAAATGTCAGCCATCTTGATGGTGTCTACCATGGACGACAACACAGTAGAGCTGTCAGAGTACTTCGTGGTGATGATTGAATCCACTGACCGATCACCTCTTGTTGAAATTGGGTCACCAAACGTGGCATTCATCGCAATTGAAGATCCATGTACGTATATGCACATTCTGTACGTACAGATGATGTATTATATAATTTTACGATTTACATACTTCAAAGATGGTGTACAGTAAAGGACCCAATGTGTGCATATATGCATGCATATGTGCAATGTTGCATGGTTGGAGGTGGACTTGTGAAATATGAGAATGATTCTGTAATATCAATGTAATTTATATAATGTAATGTTGAATCAATGTAATTGTGATATATAATAAACAGCAATTACGTATCTTCACTTGCAGCTGTTGTTCAAGTGCAGTTTGATCAAGAGAGCTACAATGTCACCGAGGGTGATGTGGTCAACATCACTTTGGTGACAAGCACTAGCAATTATGAGTTTGACTTTAATGTTAATCTCCTATACGTGGATGGTACAGCTACTGGTGAGTCTTGTTCATAAAGCTGACTTGCAAATTATAGTATCTCATTTTCTCTTTAACAGTAAAGTATGTAACTTTCTTGTAAACACACTTATGTACATAATAATGGTTGATCATCCTCAAAAGTCCAATCTTTGTTTTTCCTTCTCTTGACAGCTGACAGTGACTTCATACTTGGTCCAGACAATGTGACCTTCACTGCTGGTCAAATGAGTGCCACCTTGACGGTGTCTACCATGGAAGATGACATTGTAGAACTGTCAGAGAATTTCATGGTGATGATCACCTCCGTGGACAGTCTGGGCAATGTTGAGCCTGGCTCACCCTCCACATCAGTTGTCAGAATTGTAAGTGGTATTTATGCTATGTACATATTACAGTTTGTCACTCATATAGTTAGGAATATAGTATATTTATTACCAATACTGTAAGACCCTTTGTGGCTAGGTATATACGGACATGACAGATTGTACGGTTGGAATTTACTAGCCAAAAATAATTAGGAAAACCAAACGTTTTGGCAGCCTAACAGCTGCCTTCATCAGTGGCACACTACACTAAAACAAAGGTGTTGGCTCACTTAAATAAATACACTATAGCTATGCATGTTGGTATGCATAGCTGAGCTAAATGATGAAGATTGTGTGTGGCAGCTAAAACCTACATGGGAATGGAAGGTGGCTGTTACATAGTTGGGTTAGAATATTGAATTGTATACTTGGGGCATTGCATCAAAGGAGGCAAAGATCTTGTCTCTCTGCAAGACCTGTGCACAGATGAAGTCTGCAAAGCTGCAGGAATTCTGCACATGCGAAGGAGAATTGCCTACCAGGGGTGACAGTACTCTGGCTAAGTGTGTGGAAAGCTGGTTGGTTGGGGAGTGCACAATGGACACAATTGGGCATAGGGGGACTTCGGGTTTGTGCACCTTTGGCAGTTCCTGGTAGTGCATTTAAGCGAGCCCACGCCTTTGTTTTTGTGTTATGCAACTGATGAAGGAAGCTGTATAGCTGCCGAAATGTTTGGCTTTCCTATGCACCCTTGGCTAGTGAATTCCAATCGTATCATCGATCATCCTATACCTATCCTATTCATTTTCTGTGTGCACATGTATAGTTCTTCCTACTACAGTTTGTCATACTTTGTACTAATATCCTAACCATGCTATTCATTTTCTGTGTATGCATGAATATACATAGGTAAACGATGTTCTTGAACAAATTGACGTTCTTGCTAACACCTCTGCAATGAACAATAGCAACCTAACACTTGAAGCTATTATTTTTCTAACTAACACTATCATTGAAGTCCTTGCCAGTGGTCCAATTGACAACAGAGTGAGTGTGCATGGCATGCATGTACTTAATTGGGTGCCTCACCAAGAACATATGTAACTTTATGCTGCAGCTGCGTGTATACGTGTGGTGTGTGTGCGCATTCCCGCGTATGCATCTGTGTGCTTGCAATGAATGACATTATTTATAGCAAAGAAAGTGTTACGTGCTAAACTTGCACTCTTGCAGACTGTCTTTGTTCTAATTGATGTCCTTGATGACATTGTAACAGTATTAGATGAAGACCAGAACA
>OX465047.1:4469218-4581718 GCA_949841015.1 Aplysina aerophoba
CAAGCATGTAATATCTCACATTATATAAAAGCAACAAAGCACAGGAATTCAACTTGCAATTGCAAGATGTACGTACTGTATGGTATATATAATTATTGTACTGCATGCAATGATACAACACAGCAATGATTGAGCCTCTTGTGCGCTATTACTGTAATATACAATACATGCAGGGATACAATGATTATGTCTCATAAGTGTAGGCTCCTCTCGTGCTCTCGTACTAGCTTCTGGGTGCTACTTCCGTAGCGTTCACGCAGGTACGAATGAAGTGAGGGCTTCTCAGCTGGCTCAGGCATGAGAAAGGGTAGTTCTCGAATACCAGCTTCAAAACAGGGTTGAAAACCTTGCCCCGACGTTTCGACCAGATGCTCTGGACTTCTTCAGGGCGAAGAAGTCCTTCGCCCTGAAGAAGTCCAGAGCATCTGGTCAAAACGTCGGGGCAAGGTTTTCAACTCTGTTTTGAAGCTGGTATTCGAGAACTACCCTTTCTTATGTCTCATAACACTGTGCTACTGTATACAAACCCCATCTTTGCCAGAGTAATCAAATTCAACTTCACATTCTGCATTATACAGTGTAATAAGACAGTAAGTTGCCAATAATATATAGTGCATGGCCGTTGCCACATGCAAGTACTGTACGTATAATATACAGTAGATTGGGCATACAGTTATACTGCATACAGTTTGCTTCCCTATGGCATTTGAAACTGGTAATGTTTATACAGAGTATGTATCCCATACTGTGAAAGGGTGTGCAGCTTTGTGAGTACGTGTGGACATGTGGAGGACCAATCTCATTTTTATGCATGTGCCCCACTTTTAAAGATTTGAAAATCCAGCTAGCTCTTTAATTAATCACTGCAGCTCATTATGCGTATCAAGTGTTTTGCACAAAATCATCAGAAGACAAAGTCAAATTCATGAAGTAATTATGCGATAAACCTCCTTACACAATTATACACACACAGGCAACACCTCGAGCTCGTGTTTAGTTAGCACTTTCTTTCCTCTTTTGTTGTCACCGTGACAGTGACTATGTATATATGTAGTAAACCGGCCTGTTTTGGCTGAGCAGCTGTTTGCTGTTAGTCACTTTAATAACATACTAATTTACTGTATATACAGTATATACGTGGTTTAGAGCATTTGAATGAAATTCATGGATGGATGCCAATATTATAGTGCATTCAGCAGTGCATAATCTACCATTTAAACACTGTGTTACATTACTCAAAGGGTTTTGTACATGTTTCACATGTTAGTGTTGCTATGTATATAATATAGGTGAACAGCTGAACACTGTGCCCATGGTGATTGATAAGTGTACTTACAGCATGTTTTAGCATAATATACAGTACACCACTCTGTATATACAGCAACTGTAAATTCAAACATTTTAGCTGTAAAATAGACTATCTACAAAAAGTATATAGCTAACCCCTCATATTATCTGCACGCCAACACTATGGGGACCACCAAAAATATTATGCGTATGGAACAATATGATCCTGAGTTACAATGGCCGAGTGGGTACCGGTCCTGCATGAGAAGAGTCAGATTGTCACCAGGCAATGAGATGGTAAAGCATTGAAGTCAGTACACTGAAATACTAGAAATGTGATAGCCATGTGATGTGATGTGCAGATGACATCACCCACACACTGCAACAACTCCCCTGTCCCTGATTGGCCTAAGGCTTTGAAGCACTAGAAGGTGATGAGCAACCATTACACTGCATTGCCCACGAATGCATACTTTGAATACTTCAGCTGCAACACGTACAGTGTCCCATCAGTCTCCCTGCAACATACGCATATTCACTCATAGCTGATTGAGTCATGCATACGTTCATGCATACGCATATGTGTACATATAAAAGATATGCACTCTATAGGAAGCACAATAATTGTACGACAAAAAATCACTCTAAGTTACATGTTAAATAAAGCCATTTGGTCCAGTTGATGCATATAAAATAGGCTGAAGATCAAGTGATTTTGTGAAAACATGCATATTATTATGGACATTTGCAGGCTAAGGGTCATAATCTTGTTACAGTGTATTGAGCAATTAATGGAACATAGCTTTTAATACTTCTTGAGTACTACAAATGTAGGCACAATTCAAGGATTGATCAATTAGCGTACATACATACATATATATATATAATTGCCTAGCAGTACATAATATAGGCAACTTCTGGCAAATCACACAGTATATATGCTAGCAAAGAGTGGTACAGGCTGCATTGGAAAGAAGCTAGAGGCAAAGCCAAGCCGTATATATTTGTACATACCTTCCTTTCCAACAGCCATTACATGGTACCACTCATTATTGCTATGGTATATACAAGCTATACACAGAGCAATTTGTATGTATATACCTTCTAAGTTAACTGTTCATAAGACAGTGTATATATCTATCTATATAAATATATAGTCATATATAAATGCATAGAATGGCATATACACATATGGCCTTGAAGTGAAGCTCGTAAACAAGTGATATGATACAGTGCTTTCAAATAACATGTGTGCCATGGCATACTTCCATACATTCTTGCATGCTCGCGTTGCTGTGAATCAGCACTTGCTATTAAATATATAGTGCACTTCCACCACATCTGGCACTACACCCGTGACCAGTCTTTTCTACATAGTAGCTTAACTCTCTGTTGAAGTCTGTTCAGGTATATATAATTATGTTGCATATGTGATATATATATACATTGCATATATCACTGGACAAAATTGTATAATACAAAAATGAACTGAACGGGTTCATATCAATTAGCAATACTGTCATACATGCAGAAATCAAATAAAATGTACTCGGCTAAAATATACTAGATCTCCCCTCTCCCAACGTGGGCCATGACAGGGTCAAGAGTCAACAACGGATACTCATGCCAACGCTCACAGAAAGTGAATTGTCCCCACATGGCAGAGCTAGCTTCAATACTTCAATAATGAGTGTATAATTATACCAATAACATTGCTATGAATTGGCACTTATACTATACTTATAATATAATGCTGAACTTTCTGTTTGTGTGATCGGCAAAGTATAGGCATATGCACCACTGTTTCTACCAACTGCATATTAACTGCAAAAATGAGGAACACTAGGTCAACATAGTCCTTTGTCAAGAGATAGCTAGGTTTGAAGTGGAATAGTTATGTAGAGCTACAACGTACAGCATGTTGTAACTAAATCTGTATGTGCACATACATGGTAGTAGTGGGCACATGCATCCTGAGTTACATGTGTATATAACAGGCATCTTGGGAAACTATGCGGTCACCAGGAAACAGGCCTAGGGAAGTATATATATTGAAAGCATAGCTCAGTACGCTAAAATTCTAGTGATGTGTGGGAGCCATGTGACTTGCAGTTGACATCACGTATGGACAGCAGTTGATCATGATTCCTTCGCCTCCTTGCACATAAATTATAGTTGTAGAACACTAGAAAGTGATTGGCAAACCATGCTTCACTACCCACTTTGTAACTGGAATATAGCTCCCAGCTGCATGACGCATGCATACGTACATTTGTATAAACACGTGTGCACTGAGTTCAGCAAGTGCAAAAATTACACAAGATTCAGTCTTCAAGTTCAGATGAGCATAGATTCATGCGGACTTGTGAGAGTGGTCAGTGTCTTAAGCTCTTTATTCATATTCACATGGGTAAGGTGTTCTTAAAATAATTGTGCAGTAGCTATAGCCATCCAGACCCCCACAAAAGGTTTAATGAGAATCTAGTATGATCATGCCAAATGTATATACATATCTGCGAGTGAATGATATGCATGTATCAACGAATCGACATCATTGGACGCTTCACAGCAGGAGTACCGAATGATCAACTGATAAACAACGAAGTGTGGTCGTATTTGGACCCACAGACCCTACAAAGGGAACAATGGGGCATTTGCGCAACCGTCCAACGTCCATTTTAACAGTCACGGTCCTCACGGAACACCTACGTCCAAATATTCGCGGTGACTCCAGGGCGCGAAAACCGCGAAAGTTTAGTCCGCGAATAATTTGAGCGCATACGGTAGAATGGCATATACACGTATGGCATTGAAGTGAAGCTCGTAAACAAGTGATATGATACAGTGCTTTCAAATAACATGTGTGCCATGGCATACTTCCATACATTCTTGCATGCTCGCGTTGCTGTGAATCAGCACTTGCTATTAAATATAGCGCACCTCCACCGCATCTGGCACCACACCCGTGTGCAGTCTTTTTGTATCTTGACGAACTATTTATAGCTAACTACATAGTAGTGTGGACACGGCGCAAGGAATGCAGCAAGTAGCTTCAATGTCTTGAGGATACGAGACGCGGCACAGGTTCTCCGCAACAGGGCAACCAAATCAACTCCAGAACACAAGGCCAGAGCACGTGCATACACATCCGTTAATACATAATAAAGCTCATGCAGGTGCATCACATATTGTAATGGCAAGTTACATACATATGATGTTGCATATAACTGTCACAGTATATAGTTAACTCTCTGTTGAAGTCTGTTCATGTATGCTGCATATATGATATATATATGTATACATTGCATACAGCGAGTCATTAAAAATCGAGTACGTGCACCAACACACCACACTGGCAACAAAAGTCCAGATACAAGGAGGGGGTCCCTTGCCAGTCTGGCAATCCACAATCCTTGCAGGTCACGATTCATCGCCTTCAAGAGACTTTGCATACATTGCACCCAGGTCAACATTCTCAGGCTTCAAGACACTTTGAAGCCGTTGTCACCATCCCTACATCTGGCAACATGTGCACTTAAGGTGGCATGCATGTGTACGCACTGAAGCAAAGAGGGTGCACACAGATATGCAAGTGAGACCGTTAGCACAACATGTAGCAGGGGATACTGCTGTCAGCACCTATATGGTGTAAATGGTGTGTATAATTATATATAGCACAAAGGAGCAGTGTGGAGAAATTAGTGTGGAAAGAGCATGTGAAAGGTACCTGTTGTCTCTGTTGAGGTCCTGATAATACACGGAGAGCAGATGTAGATGTGAGATCGATATGATATCTGCATGTGTAATGTTGTTGGTGGCTGGTACAGGATTTGGCTTGAAGTGGCAACACATCAATTTATTGGTTTGGCAAAGTAAGCATTTCAAATGCAGGGCCTGCATGTGTATCCTGGCACATGATATGGACGTGAAGGGTGACTACATCATATATACCTTGCAAGGAAGTGATTGGAGCAGAAAGTATAGAGTTCTGCATCACAGAGTGTGGCTGTGTAAGTCGCAGCATTAAATGTCACTAACTATGGTGTCACTGGAATATATAGTTGGCGCAGAAAGATGTTGCCAGATGTAGGGATGGTGACAACGGCTTCAAAGTGTCTTGAAGCCTGAGAATGTTGACCTGGGTGCAATGTATGCAAAGTCTCTTGAAGGCGATGAATCGTGACCTGCAAGGATTGTGGATTGCCAGACTGGCAAGGGACCCCCTCCTTGTATCTGGACTTTTGCTGCCAGTGTGGTGTGTTGGTGCACGTACTCGATTTTTAATGACTCGCTGCACCATCCCTACATTTGTGAATGTTTTTGCAGGAAACCTTTTTATTCGCCTTGTTTCTAAAGTTTTTATGGAGTGTATATAAACTGTACATGGGCATGTTGAATGCTTATGGAAGTAGTAGCAGGCATACAGGCACATAGTTTGCATGGATGAGCGAGGCCCATTGGAGGGTTTTTGTTTTAATTGTTAAGATCCATATATACATTCAGAGCACTGTCATGCGCCGGAAAATAAATTGAAATGAATGCAGCCTGACCAAAGAAATTAGCGATGTAAACCTGTGGATGGTTTACTCCCTACTCCCAGCTGTCATTGGCAACATACTGAATGTACAAGGTGGCAGTTTGTGTGGGCATAGATCTTATATACTCTATCTATGGTTTGGGCTGTGATTTCTAATGTACAAAAGAGTACAGTGAGTAGAAATCCGCGTAATTCTGTGGTGAAACTACCCCTTAGAGTTCGTGAGCTACAGCGTGTGGAGAAGAAGAATTGGAAGAAAAGGACGAAATCCAAAAAAATGCCAAGGAGGTTTTCTACGCACTTGAGCCTTTACACTTGGAAGAATGATTAGCATTTGTTTGTGTACAGCCCGCACTTTATACTCGCTTGTTCCATTCGCTGATGCTTCACTATGTAGCCAGAATGCTAGCAGCGGTTATCCATTATTACGGTATACAAACAAGCATCACCAGCCCTAATAGACAGCACTACTGTGCTATCTATGCATAAGCGTAATGTCATGCACTCTGTCTTGTCTGCCAGCTAGACCACTCCTATCTAATCGCCACCATACATGTAGTCTCGCTTCGCGTAGCAACCTCTGGCCTCAGTGTTTGCGTTGCACAAAAAGCAGGAAGAGGTGTGGCGGCTTTTTGTGAATTGCTGCGGCCACAGAGCATCTCGCCCCAACCCCAGCCACAGAATGAATTGCTCCGGCCACAGAGTATCTCGCACTAGCCACAGGGCGTCATATAACAAGGAACAGAAACACATAGAATAGTAGCTATAGAATACAGAGCTGAAGGCGAAGAAATACCGCGAAGGTAACCGAAAGTGTAGGCTTACCATAATTGCGGTAACTGTGGCCGCCTGATGTGCAGGAAAGGTTAAAGAGGAGAAACTGCGTATCGAGACACAACCAGTCGGTCGAGAAACATCATTGCAAATGGGGGCATTTTTGTTTGGGAGCGAGGCGGCCATTGTGTGACGTCATTGCAAATGGCGTCTTACAGATAAGCGTCGTCAGAGAAGCTGGGAAAATCGTCATTTACATGTTGCACCGTGGCACTCTCTAATGTACAAAAGAATACAGTGGGCGGAAACCCGCGTGATACTGTGTTAAAGCTAAGACCACACCCCTTAGAGTTCGTGAGCTACAGCGCGTGGAGAAGAAGAAGAATTGGAAGAAGAAAAAGACGAAATCCGAAAACTGCCAAGGACGTTTTCTACGCGCTGGCGCCTTTTCACTTGGAAGAACGGTTAGCGTTCGTTTGTGTACAGCGCACACATTCTACTCGCCTGTTCCATTCGCCGATGCTTGTCTCTGTAGAACGCTAGCGGCGGTTTTCCATTGTATTACGGTATACAAACAACCACCACCATCCCTACATAGACAGCACTACCGTGCTGTCTGATATCACTGGACAAAATTGTATAATAACAAAATGAACTGAACGGGTACATATCAATTAGCAATACTGTCATAAATACAGAAATCAAATAAAATGTACTCACTGACAGAAAGGGAATTGCCTCCACATGGCAGAGCTAGCTTCAATACTTCGATCAATAACATTGCTATGAATTGGCACTTATATTATACTTATAAAACATAATCCTGAACTTTCTGTTTGTGTGATCGGCAAAGTATAGGCATATGCACCACTGTTTCTAGCAACTGCATATTAACTGCAAAAATGAGGAACACTAGGTCAACATAGTCCTTTGTCAAGAGATATGCCTGAGGTGGAATAGTTATGTAGAGCTACAACGTAGGGCATGTTGTAACTAAATCTGTATGTGCACATACATGGTAGTAGTGGGCACATATGTATGGAACATGCATCTTGAGTTATGTATAACATGTCATGCATTTTGGGAAAACTATGTGGTCACCAGGAAACAGGGAAGTATATTGAAAACCACTCAGTGCACTGAAATTCTAGTGATGTGTGGCAGCCATGTGACTTGCAGTTGACATCATGTACACACTACAGCTTGATCGTGACTCCTCGTCCTTACACATAGTTGCTCTAGGAAGTGATCGGCAAACCATGCTATACTACCCAGTAGTGCCACATGCATCCTGAGTTACATAATATTATGTATATAAAATGCATGCATCTTGGGAAAACTATGTGGTCACCAGGAAACAGGGAAGTATATATATATATTGAAAGCATAGCTCAGTACGCTAAAATTCTAGTGATGTGTGGGAGCCATGTGACTTGCAGTTGACATCACGTACGGACAGCAGCTTGATCATGACTCCTTCGCCTCCTTCCACATAAATTGTAGTTGCATAGAACACTAGAAAGTGATTGGCAAACCATGCTTCACTACCCACTTTGTAACTGGAATATAGCTCCCAGCTGCATGACGCATGCATACATTTGTATAAGCACATGTGCACTGAGTTCAGCAAGTGCAATAACTACACAAGAATCATGATCAGTCTTCAAGTTCAGATGAGCATAGATTCATGCGGACTTGTGAGAGTGGTCAGTGTCGTAAACTCTTTATTCATATTCACATGGGTAAGGTGTTCTTAAAATAATTGTGCAGTAGCTATGGCCATCCAGACCCCCACAAAAGGTTTTAGTGAGAATCTAGTATGATCATGCCAAATGAATATACATAACTGCGAGTGAATATATGCTTGTATGAATTACTACATCATGGCTGCAGGGACCAGTCATTCTAACTATTCATGATAGTCTAAAACAGGGAAGAGTATATAATTTGCTGATTGAATTTATGTTTCAAGTTCCAAATGCCAGGAAAAGGGCAATAGCATTGTGTATGCATGTGATGTGATGGCATGTACGCCATGGCATGCAAGTGTGCTATTCCAAAGCCATATATATATATTATACATACCACTCCTTGCTATAATATAAATATTATACAGTGAGAGATGCACATTAGTATAAATAGAGCTATTCCAGGCTGTATATACTGTAATACCATGTCTATATACATGCTGAGTGCCAACAGTACATGCTCCAACATACCATTATATATCATATCATATCATATCATATCATTTAAGTGCATCATGTACAAAGGCACACTAGGGCATCACTGCACCATGCAGCACTGATATATACATATATATATAATGTCAGTAAGTGTTATGCAAGCTGGTGTGAAACATGTCCAAGTTTACCAACTACACAGCTTGAAAGTAGCGACTGGAGAAAAAGAACCACGACCCGGGGCCTGAACTCATAGCCTACACCCTAACGCGGAGCTTCAGCCATGCAAGCCACCGGTGTGGCCAAGATTCTTCGTCCCCAATTGCCATATATATATGGTCATGGGCGGGCTGCAATGCTGCGACCACTTAGAACCCATGCCGTGATGATCTGTGCGATGGTAACTATGGTTGGCCGGTTCGGGTCATGACCCTTACCGCCAACCCAGATGGTGTCTATGGCTGGCAGGTTTGAGTCATGACCCTTGCTGCCAACCCTGATGGTATCTATGGCTGGCAGGTCGAGTCAAGACCCTTGCTGTCAACCCTCAATCGTATATATGTCTGTAACAGCCTAGCAGCTAATGTGGGTTAGGGATTGGGGTTTAGGGATGGGACCCATGTGTTGTAAAACGCCTCAGCCATATTCTCTCTACTGCTCTTCCAACAGCTTCATCTCTGCACGCTCTGTCCATTATAACCATCACTCTAACATTGTCATCCATACCCTGCCATCCTTCCACCCTTCCATTCATCAACTCCTCCAACTTTTCCCTTTCCTCTTCCACATATGTGCATCTCATCACCACATGTTTAACATCCTCCACCTCTCCACTTCTACAATTCTTGCATATTCTCTCTTCTCTTCTCACACCATGCCATCTTCCAGTCTCAACCCCCAATTCTGCTGTTCCTCCTCTCAGTTTCATCAACCACCTCCTCCTCCTCTTACACTTCACCATCATACAACGCCCCTCACATTCCTTTTCTATCAACCTCCCTATTATTTCCAGCTTAGGGCGCCTCTGTGCCTCCTTCTTCCACTCACCCCTTACCTCTCTCCACACTACATCCATCAAGACTTTCCTCACTTCCCCCATTGACAAACCTCTGAGATCTTCCACACTCACCCCATCCCATCCAAACATCTCCAAACACTTCTTCAGATTTTGCACCCATTTGATCTTACACCCTTTTTCCAAGGCTTCCAACATTACTACCTTCAGTAACCTCTCTTCATTTAACCTCAGTACCATTACCCAAAACTCTATACATCTCCTCATCCCTTCCCATCTCAATGGCACCATGTTCAATTCATACTGCAAGGACACAAGTGGGTGCAGTCTCCCTACCCCCAGGAAGATCCTGGCGGCTCGCATCTGCACCCCCTCCACCGGTCCAAGTTGTCCTCCGCCTCCCCAAACTTCTGCCCCATACATAAGTACCGATCCAACTAACATCTCCATTAACTTTACAAATGTCTCTCCCTTCACCTCTCCCACGGCAACTCTACATTTCCTCAGCCATTCACTCAGTGCTCTAGCTCCAGCTTTTGCTCTTTCTTCCACCATTCTCCGACTTCCCAACTGCTCATTTATCACACATCCTAGGTACTTATATTCCTCCACTACTTCAATCCTCTTGCTATCCACATGAAACTTTTCCCCCGTCCTCTTAACTCCCCTCCTTCTCATGTGCATAACCCCACATTTATCCACATTGATTTCCACTGCCCACTGTTTGCACCACTCGGATAACACTCCTAAACTCACTCTCATTCCCTCTTCATCTTCAGCAAATAGCACAGCATCATCTGCATACAACAGTGCTGATACTAGCCGCCCCCTGCATTCCACCCCAACACCTGCCGCCTTCAACTTCTCCACCAGTGAGTTGATGTATAAGGAGAAGAGCAGGGGTGAGAGGACACAACCTTGGCGTAAACCACATGTCATTCCAAATGGTTCACTCAGCATTTCACCCACCTTTACTTCACCACTCAAGTCCTTATATGTAGCTCTTATAAAATCAGTGACTCGACCACTGAATCCCATCCCTTCCAAACATTGCCACAATTTAGCCCTATCAACTCTATCGTATGTTTTTCTAAAATCAATGAAGGCCGCAAACATACCTCTCTTTGACATGGCCTTAATCTGCCCCAGCAGCGTCAGGGTCATAGCATACTCCATGACATTGGAATGAAGCTTGTAAAGTGCTTGGAAATACCAACATGTGTGCCATATCCTTTCTTCGCACATTCTTTTTGTTGTATGCGCATGTTGCTGTGAATTGGCACATACTATATTTAGAATCTCCACTATATAACTGGCACCACATACACCTAAGTGTCCCATCTTCATTCGTAACTTGGCAAAGCTGCTGATAGCTATAGTAGATAGCTAGCTTGAGTTCTTTGTGGAAGATGAAGAGGAGTAGAGCTTCAGTGAGGTGTACTCTGTGGCACCTTGCCCTGCCACTGATGGCACTGATTACAGTAGCTGCAGTGACACAAGGTAATTCTTCAGGTAGCTATAAGAACACATCTTGGTGGTACAAGTTGGTGCATGTATGTATCTAGCACTGTATTATCTGATGTGGTGTCATTGATCTGCTGCATGCACGTGCATCGTGACCTATTTGATAGAAGGGAATCACCATCTGTGTTCAAATCCAAAATAGTCAAGACTACTGTTACCTTGGGCACAAGTAGCTACCTAAAAAGGATTGGAATTGATGCAGCATCCCAGATCAGATGCAAATATTCCCTTTGCTATATACCTGCTTTTGGTCCACGCACAGTGTCCTGACCAGTTTGGGAGTGTGATGGAGCAAACAAATGTAGGTAGCTAGCTAGCAAAAGGGCAAGATCTGCACTCAAGAACTGAATCATTCTAATCAGTGCCAAAGTGTTGATTGACTGATTAGGGCGAGCCTAAGCGACGTGTTTGTCTGTATATATAAGCCGGGCTTCACACCTACGGCGCTCCTTCGACGGCGGTCCGACGACTGTGCTTCCACGACAGAGCTTTGAATCCTCTCCCCTAGGTACCTTTGTGTGCCAGATTCGGAGCGCGAGAGCCTCCTCTTGGGCATTGAATCGCCTTTTTACACCAACGTACACACAACAACGTGTCTAGTCTGGCCAGTCCGGCGTTTACTAGCTGGTCAGACTACAACGTGTCCGGAATCTCGCATTCCCCATCCGTAAACGCACAAAAACATGGCGCCATTTTTTTCGTAAGAGTGGGAAGCTGTGCGGCACTCTTCTCGGTCGCAACGAATCGCCTTCCGTATACCCCCTTATGACACTCCCCGTGCGGCGCCCTGTAGTAAGGCCAAGTTTCGCGTCCAGCGCAGACACGCTGCGGAAGGAGTTTGCGAACAACGGATGACGGCTTTACGAAATTATTGGGGCGAGCCTGAGCGAGCCCCACACTTACACGAAGCACGGCGGGTTTGTGTATATATATATATAATTGGGGCGAGCCTGAGCGAGCCCCACCTAGTGAGCTGTATGGCTGGCGGCGGTGTGACTGTCGGTATGTATGTATCTATGTAACCGTACGTTCAACCGTCAAATATTTGCTGTCTGCCCGCTACAATTTTGCACGGTACGAAAATGGCTGCTGTTCGCGAGCCGTTCGAATTTTCCCTTCGGAGCGCTTCCAGTGAGCATTATATCGATCGAAACGAAAGCAGCAGTCCTACCTTGCCCATCGTCGTAGTCCAGCCAGCTTGGGACCCACGTACAACGAAGCGCCGGGGGCGGGAAGGAAAAACGTTTTTCCTTCCCGCCCCCGGCGTTTCGTTGTACGTGGCCAAGCTGGCTGGACTACCATCGTCGTTGATATACGCTGTGAAATCGGGAAGACAAGCGACTACTGCAGTTGCCCGGTTAATTCGCTGCAGTGTCAGACAAGTCAGTAAAGAGGGGCTGAAGCACAGCAACCACTGCAGAATTATTGCAGTGCCAGCTAGTGATCGAGTGTGTGTGCTTCCATCTTTGATTGCAGTCGCTCATGCATACCTGCCGCCACAGCATCAGCACGTAATACTCCACCTAGTGAGCTGTATGGCTGGCGGCGGTGTGTCGGTATTTATGTATCTATGTAACCGTAAAATGTTTGCTGTCTGCCCGCAACATGCAATTTTGCACGGTACGAAAATGGCTGTCGCTCGCGAGCCGTTCGAATTTTCCCTTCGGAGCGCTTCCAGTGAGCATTATATCGAGCGAAACGAAAGTAGCAGTCCCACCTTGCACATCGTCATTGATATATGCTGCAAAATCGGGAAGACAAGCGACTACTGCAGTTGCCCGGTTTATTCCCTGCAGTGTCAGACAAGTCAGTAAAGAGGGGCTGAAGCACATTAATAGGGCGCAAAAGCTAGGCAGTATGTGTGCTGCTGTCTTTGATTGCAGTCGCTCCTGTATACTTGCCGTCACAGCATCAGCACGTCCAATGCTCAGTTTGCATCCATGGACATTGGTGCAAGAGTGATAGCTAGCTAGACGTTGCGTGTGTTGCCATTCTTGGTTGCAGTCACTTGCTGTTTACTGCCGCCACGTGCAATGCCCAGCTAGCTACGAGGCTCGCCCCACAATGCTGTGCATTCGTCTAGTTATATTTCTACTGTACGTCTGTTTAGGCCACGGGGGCCAATTTATGCCGGGTGATCAGAAACTTTTCCTCATCTATCATCTTTACAATAGCTGTGACTTTTCTTTCAATCACATTATATGTGTCTATGTATATGTACGGGTGTATATTGTAATTATTATAGTTGGGCCACCAAAAAAACAAGTATTTCGAGTTAAAAAAACTCGTGGGGCTACCGCCCCAGCTCAAACTACTTGCTCTAGCTCTCAATTGCTGGTTAGGATAGTTGTGCACCAGGGCCACGTCATGAAAGTTTATTAGTGCATGCAATCAAACATATACACAAGCACACAATACCAGCATTCATACGTGCAGGTTTGCACAGGATTGACACACTGTGCACAATTAAAACATAATAGTGTTGGCAGTCTGCTACCTTCCTCCAATGTCGTCTAGCAGAGGAGTGGATGTGTATGAAAGATTGTCTCAGTTGGAAGAACAGGTGGAAAAGTTTGCTGATTTGGGGACAGTGGTTATATGTGGTGATTTCAACTCAAGGTGTGGCTGTCTGAAGGATGTGGACGAGGATATAATTCCAAGAAATGTGACTGATGAAGTTGAGACAGAGCAAGGGGAAGCCTTGGTTAGCTTTTTGAGAAGCTCTGGGTTATGTTTAGTTAATGATAGAGTGAGTCAGGATAACTTCACATGTATTTCCAGTAAAGGATGTTCTGTGATGGACTACTGTTTGGTCTTCCAAGAGGACCTAAATATGGCTAGTCAGTTCCAAGTTAAGACAATGGCTGAGTGCAAGGAGGACGGCGGCATGGACTTCGAAGCCCAGAGAGTTCCTGATCACACTGTTCTGATGTGGAATTTGGCTTTGGCTGGAAGTCGAGAGGTGCATGCCCAGAGGGTGAGGAGTGGTGTTGAGGGTGGTACTAACAGACACTTTATAGTGCCTAGGGGCTATCTGTCTGGTGAGGATGCTGCCATGAATTGGATTGCTGAAGAGTTCCAGTCAATGGACAAGGATCAGGTGAAGCTAGATGATGTTTATGCTAACTTAATGGAGTTGATGGCAAGCGGGTTGGTGGAGGTGAGGAGTAAGCGTAAGAGAAGTAAAGAATGGTTTAGTAAGCAATTGGCGGAGTTGAAGAGGTCGTTCATAAGGCTGAATCAGCTGGTTGCGAAGTGGATTGAGAGAGGATAGAAGTGAAAAGAGGAAGGTGTATCTAGAGAAGCGGAGGTTCTAAGCTAAAGCTGTGTGTAGGGCGAAGAAAGAGTATGAACAGAGTATGAGAACGAAATTGGAAGAGAAAGCTGGTTCTGGTGATTTTTGGAAGTGTGTTAGGGCTGCTGGTTTGACTAATAAAAGTAGGCGCAGGGTCAACCTGGAGGAGATGTACGACCAACAGGGTGAGATCAAAACCGAGAAGGATGCTGTGGAGGTATGGAGGTCATACTTTGAGGCACTGCTGGGTGGTCAAACTGAGCAGGATGAAGCAGACACTTGTAGTGAATGTGAGGTTGTACAGCCAACGATATGTGGTGGAGTTGGCGCTCAACCCGACTTGTGTAGTCTGTTTGATATGCCTATACTCCAAGATGAAGTGGACTGTGCCTTTTCCCGGGTGAAAAAACAAGCTGCCCCTGAGAAAGGACGGTATCTCCTTTCGAATGATGAATACTACTGCCTTAAGAGATTTATGGCTTGCCCTGTTTGGAGCTTGTTGGAGGACTGTTATGATTCCCTCTGAATGGCAGAGGAGCTTGGTGGTTCCGGTTCCCAAGAAGCTGGGCGGTGGTGTGTGTGTGCCTGATACATTCAGAGGAATTGCATTGACTTCAGTGGCGTGTAAGGTCTTCTGTCACATTTTGAAGGAGAGGTTAACTACAGTGGTTGAAGAATACAATTTGGTGGTGGAAGAACAGGGTGGCTTCAGGAAAGGCAGAGGCTGTAGGGATCAAATTGTTTCGTTAATGTTATTGGGTCAGACTAAGCTTGCTACACAGGAGGGTGGCTTTCTGGCTGCCTTCATAGATTTCAGTAAAGCTTATGACAGAGTATGCAGGAAGAAGCTGTGGGAGTGTTTGAGAGGGTACGGTGTGAGTGGAAAGTTCCTAGTAATGCTACAGGCATTGTACCTTGAAAACTCAGTAGAAGTGAAGATTGGCGACAAGCGAAGTGATCACTTCCCAGTCTCAGGCAAGGCTGTGTGTTGTCTCCTCTGTTATTCTCACTGTACATCAATGGCTTAGTTATGGAGTTGAAACGGAGGAGGTGTGGAGTAGAGTGTGGTGGTCTGCTCATTCCTGGATTGCTGTTTGCTGATGACACTTCCTTGTTTGGTGAGGATGTTGAGGGATTGGAACAGAGCCTTATGGTCCTGGAGGAATGGTGTTCAAGATGGGGGATGAAAGTTAATGCGGAGAAATCTGACATCATTCATTTCAGGAAGAAATCGTGTCTGCAAAGGGACCATGAGTTTTCCATCGGGGGGGAGATAATCCCTATGGTTACAAAGTACAAGTACTTGGGGTGCGTCATTGATGACTTTTTAGATCTGAATGCAATGGTGGATGATCAAGTTGAGGCAGGCAGAAGGGCCCTGGGTTCCCTACTCCGGGGGGCTCAGTCAGCTGTTGGAGTGCTGTTTGGCGGTACTTTCAAGAAGTTGTATGACTCCATGGTGCAATCTGTCCTCCTTTATGGAGCCGAAGCTTGGGGTTGTCTTAGATGCCTGGAGCCTCTGGAACAGGTCCAGCTAAGAGCCTTCCGATCCTATTTTGGTGTTCCCAGGTCCCATCCTAGGACATCACTCCTTGCAGAGATGGAAGTGTTGTCTGTGGGCTGGGAAGCTAGAATAAGGTGCATTGGTTTCTGGCACAGAATACTGACAGATCAGCATTATCACCAACGTTTGACACAGAGATTGGCCTATGCGGCTCTCATGGCACCGAGAAGAAGCCAGTGGATGGGGAAGTTTGGAATTTGTTTGGAGGCCTTTGGTTGGCAGGACTGCAGCTGTGCCGCTCTGGCTGGGGTTTCAGGGAGGCAACTAAGGGAGATGCTGAGGAGTATTGCATGCAGGTGTGTGGAGAAGGATTGGACGGAAGACCTTGGAAGTAAACTCAAGCTTTGTGTTTTGAACTCTGTGTATGTGAATGGTCTTAATGGGAGGTGCTGGAAAGTGCAGGAGAAGAGCCATAGGAGAATGCTGATGATGTTAAGGGGCGGATCAGCTCCTTTACAGATTGAGACTGGCAGATGGAAGGGTGTACCTAGAGAAGAGAGGTTGTGTAGAGAGTGTGGGATGAATGGAGTGGAAGACTGTGATCATTGGCTGCTACGATGCTCGAGATGGGATATAGAAAGGCAACATCTGCTGACAAATGTTCAACAAAGGCTCCCTAATTTTGCATCTGTCAGTGATGACATGCAAAGATCTGCTGCAATCCCAGACTTGGCATGTGAAGACCGCAGGACTGCCCGATTGATTTACTCAATGTGGACTGCAAGATAGTGTGTACCCGACCTAGTCCACCCAGCTGGCGTTAAATAAGAGGGCCCAGCTGGCTGGACTATACCAGACCTAATCTGGCCCGCTAGACCCAACTTCTCGTCGCGACTTTAGCGGGCCTGACCCTGTCCATCGGCCGCCATTGATACCTACTCGCCGCCTGGACAGACAGCGAATAACATGGCACTAGACGGACAGGGCTGGTACTTCATGTACCGAGTACGACTATTGATATGCATATATAGTATTACTATGTTACAAAATTATATTTGTCGGGGTATAGTGTTAACGGTTATTTTAGTATTAGGGTTAGGGTTTGGTATTATTTTATATTTTGTGATCGGTACATGAAGTAACGGCCACGGACAGGGTCGGGTATGAGAGCGAGCGTGCATGCATTTTTGGGTCAGTAGTGCAATGTGGGTGGGGTAGAGTTAGAGGTGTTTGTGGTTAGAGATGTACATTTGGTGTAAATATTTGGTTATAACAATCTTCAATGCAACAGTAATAATGGGATGACAATTTCTTCACTTGCAGCTGCTGTTCAAGTGCAGTTTGATCCACAGAGCTACACCGTCACTGAGGGTGATGTGGTCAGCATCACTTTGGTAACAAACACTAGTAACTACATGTTTGGAATGGATGACTTCAGTGGTAGTGGAATGGATGACTTCACTGGTAGTGGGAGGGACGACTTCACTGTCACTCTCCAGAACATGGGTGGGACAGCTACTGGTGAGTCTTTCAATGGCTCATTCACAAGAACACTTAAGATCCTTCTAATTCAGTTCATAACGAAGCACATACTATAGTGATTAGACTTTACATCCCAGTTCTACGTTCTATTTGACAGCTGGCAGTGACTATGAAGCTGGTCCATACACAGTGACCTTTACTGCCGGTGAAATGTCAGCCACCTTGATGGTGTCTACCATGGACAACAGCATAACAGAGCTATCAGAGTACTTCAAAGTGATGATTATCTCCACTGACCAACCAGGGGCTGTTGAGATTGGGCCATCTGACATGGCGTTAGTCACTATTGAGGATAACAATCCAGGTGTGTGTGCACAATTGAAAGTTTTTTGTGCATTCGTGTGTTTCGTGTGTGAGCATATAATGGGATGTGACAAAGGCTAGTATACAAATATCTAATGCGCACGAGCTTAGAGTGTGAGAAGCATGTGGAATGTATATACTGTATCTATACTTGTGTTCATGAATATACATACGGCAGCTGTGTGGGTGGATATGATGGAGACTAAGGTGTTGTGTGTGAGTGTGTGTGCAGTATGCATTTTACAGCATTAGCCATGACTCTGCTTACCTGAGCAGACAGGAAGTTGTTGTGATAATTAATGGAAGTGTTAATTTGTTTGCAGCTGTTCAAGTGCAGTTTGATCCACAGAACTACACTGTCACTGAGGGTGGTGTAGTCAGCGTCACTTTGGTAACAAACACTAGTGACTACATGTTTGACTTCAATGTCACTCTTCAGAACATGAATGGGTCAGCTACCGGTGAGTCTTCCAATGGCTCATTCACAAGAACACTTAAGGTCCTTCTAACTCAGTTCATAATGAAGCGCATGCTATAGTGATTAGACTTTACATCCCAGTTCTACCTTCTATTTGACAGCTGGCAGTGACTATGAAAGTGGTCCATACACCGTGACCTTTACTGCTGGTGAAATGTCAGCCACCTTGATAGTGTCTACCATGGACAACGGCATAACAGAGCTATCAGAGTACTTCAAAGTGATGATTATGTCCACTGACCAACCAGGGACTGTTGAGATTGGGCCATCTGACATGGCGTTAGTCACTATTGAGGACAATGATCCAGGTGTGTGTGTACAATTGAAAGTTTTTTGTGCATTCGTGTGTTTTTGTGTATGAGTATATAATGGGATCTGACAAAGGTTAGTATACAAAGATCTAATACGTATGAGCTTAGAGTTTGATAAGCATGTGGAATGTATATACTATATCTACGTATTCTTGTGTGCATGCAAACGACAGAAATGTGGGTTGGTATGATGGAGGCTAAGGTGTCGTGTGTGTGTGTGTGTGTGTGTGTGTGTGTGTGTGTGTGTGTGTGTGTGTGTGTGTGTGTGTGTGTGTGTGTGTGTGTGTGTGTGTGTGTGTGTGTGTGTGTGTGTGTGTGTGTCTGTGTGTGTGTGTGTGTGTGTGTGTGTGTGTGTGTGTGTGTGTGTGTGTGCATGTGTGTGTGTGTGTGTGTGTGTGTGTGTGTGTGTATGTGTGTGTTGTGTGTATGTGTGTGTGCAGTATGTATATTATAGCTGTAGCCATGACTGCTTACCTGAGCAGACAGGAAGTTGCTATGATAATTAATGGAAGTGTTAATTAATTTGCTTGCAGCTGTTCAAGTGCAGTTTGATCCACAGAACTACACCGTCACTGAGGGTGATGTGGTCAGCATCACTTTGGTAACAAACACTAGTGACTACATGTTTGACTTCACTGTCACTCTTCAGAACATGGATGGGTCAGCTACCGGTGAGTCTTTCAATGGCTTGTTCACAAGAACACTTAAGGTCCTTCTAATTCAGTTCATAATGAAGCGCATGCTATAGTGATTAGACTTTACATCCCAGTTCTACCTTCTATTTGACAGCTGGCAGTGACTATGAAAGTGGTCCATACAACGTGACCTTTACTGCTGGTGAAATGTCAGCCACCTTGATGGTGTCTACCATGGACAACGGCATAACAGAGCTATCAGAGTACTTCAAAGTGATGATTATGTCCACTGACCAACCAGGGACTGTTGAGATTGGGCCATCTGACATGGCGTTAGTCACTATTGAGGACAATGATCCAGGTGTGTGTGTACAATTGAAAGTTTTTTGTGCATTCGTGTGTTTTTGTGTATGAGTATATAATGGGATGTGACAAAGGTTAGTATACAAAGATCTAATACGTATGAGCTTAGAGTTTGAGAATCATGTGGAATGTATATACTATATCTACGTATTCTTGTGTGTATGCAAACGACAGAAATGTGGGTTGGTATGATGGAGGCTAAGGTGTTGTGTGTGTGTGTGTGTGTACAGTATGTATATTACAGCATTAGCCATGACTCTGCTTACCTGAGCAGACAGGAAGTTACTGTGATAATTAATGGAAGTGTTAATTTGTTTGCAGCTGTTCAAGTGCAGTTTGATCCACAGAACTACACCGTCACTGAGGGTGATGTGGTCAGCATCACTTTGGTAACAAACACTAGTGACTACATGTTTGACTTCACTGTCACTCTCCAGAGCATGGATGGGTCAGCCACTGGTGAGTCTTCCAATGGCTTGTTCACAAGAACATTTAAGGTCCTTCTAATTCAGTTCATAATGAAGCGCATGCTATAATGATTAGACTTCACATGCCAGTTCTACCTTCTATTTAGCAGCTGGCAGTGACTATGAAGCTGGTCCATACACAGTGACCTTTACTGCTGGTGAAATGTCAGCCACCTTGATGGTGTCTACCATGGACAACGGCATAACAGAGCTATCAGAGTACTTCAAAGTGATGATTATGTCCACTGACCAACCAGGGACTGTTGAGATTGGGCCATCTGACATGGCGTTAGTCACTATTGAGGACAATGATCCAGGTGTGTGTGTACAATTGAAAGTTTTTTGTGCATTCGTGTGTTTTTGTGTATGAGTATATAATGGGATGTGACAAAGGTTAGTATACAAAGATCTAATACGTATGAGCTTAGAGTTTGATAAGCATGTGGAATGTATATACTATATCTACGTATGCTTGTGTGTATGCAAACGGCAGAAGTGTGGGTTGGTATGATGGAGGCTAAGGTGTTGTGTGTGTGTGTGTGTGCAGTATGTATATTATAGCAGTAGCCATGACTCTGCTTACCTGAGCAGACAGGAAGTTGCTGTGATAATTAATGGAAGTGTTAATTTGTTTGCAGCTGTTCAAGTGCAGTTTGATCCACAGAACTACACCGTCACTGAGGGTGATGTGGTCAGCATCACTTTGGTAACAAACACTAGTGACTACATGTTTGACTTCAATGTCACTCTCCAGAACATGGATGGGTCAGCCACTGGTGAGTCTTTCAATGGCTTGTTCACAAGAACACTTAAGGTCCTTCTAATTCAGTTCATAATGAAGCGCATGCTATAGTGATTAGTCTTTACGTCCCAGTTCTACCTTCTATTTGACAGCTGGCAGTGACTATGAAAGTGGTCCATACACTGTGACCTTTACTGCTGGTGAAATGTCAGCCACCTTGATGGTGTCTACCATGGACAATGGCATGACAGAGCTATCCGAGTACTTCAAAGTGATGATTATGTCCACTGACCAACCAGGGACTGTTGAGATTGGGCCATCTGACATGGCGTTAGTCACTATTGAGGACAATGATCCAGGTGTGTGTGTACAATTGAAAGTTTTTTGTGCATTCGTGTGTTTTTGTGTGTGAGTATATAATGGGATCTGACAAAGGTTAGTATACAAAGATCTAATACGTATGAGCTTAAAGTTTGATAAGCATGTGGAATGTATATACTATATCTACGTATTCTTGTGTGTATGCAAACGGCAGAAGTGTGGGTGGATATGATGGAGGCTAAGGTGTTGTGTGTGTGTGTGTGTGTGTGTGTGTGTGTGTGTGTGTGTGTGTGAGTGTGTGTGTGTGTGTGTGTGTGTCTGTGTGTGTGTGTGTGTGTGTGTGTGTGTGTGTGTGTGTGTGTGTCTGTGTGTGTGTGTTGCGTGTATGTGTGTGTGTGCAGTATGTATATTATAGCAGTAGCCATGACTCCGCTTACCTGAGCAGACAGGAAGTTGCTGTGATAATTAATGGAAGTGTTAATTTGTTTGCAGCTGTTCAAGTGCAGTTTGATCCACAGAACTACACCGTCACTGAGGGTGATGTGGTCAGCATCACTTTGGTAACAAACACTAGTAATTACGAGTTTGACTTCAATGTGACTCTCCAGAACATGGATGGGTCAGCTACTGGTGAGTCTTTCAATGGCTTGTTCACAAGAACACTTAAGGTCCTTCTAATTCAGTTCATAATGAAGCGCATGCTATAGTGATTAGACTTTACATCCCAGTTCTACCTTCTATTTGACAGCTGGCAGTGACTATGAAAGTGGTCCATACACCGTGACCTTTACTGCTGGTGAAATGTCAGCCACCTTGATGGTGTCTACCATGGACAACGGCATAACAGAGCTATCAGAGTACTTCAAAGTGATGATTATGTCCACTGACCAACCAGGGACTGTTGAGATTGGGCCATCTGACATGGCGTTAGTCACTATTGAGGACAATGATCCAGGTGTGTGTGTACAATTGAAAGTTTTTTGTGCATTCGTGTGTTTTTGTGTATGAGTATATAATGGGATCTGACAAAGGTTTGTATACAAAGATCTAATACGTATGAGCTTAGAGTTTGATAAGCATGTGGAATGTATATACTATATCTACGTATTCTTGTGTGTATGCAAACGACAGAAGTGTGGGTTGGTATGATGGAGGCTAAGGTGTTGTGTGTGTGTGTGTGTGTACAGTATGTATATTACAGCATTAGCCATGACTCTGCTTACCTGAGCAGGCAGGAAGTTGCTGTGATAATTAATGGAAGTGTTAATTTGTTTGCAGCTGTTCAAGTGCAGTTTGATCCACAGAACTACACCGTCACTGAGGGTGATGTGGTCAGCATCACTTTGGTAACAAACACTAGTGACTACATGTTTGACTTCAATGTCACTCTCCAGAGCATGGATGGGTCAGCCACTGGTGAGTCTTCCAATGGCTTGTTCACAAGAACATTTAAGGTCCTTCTAATTCAGTTCATAATGAAGCGCATGCTATAATGATTAGACTTCACATGCCAGTTCTACCTTCTATTTAGCAGCTGGCAGTGACTATGAAGCTGGTCCATACACAGTGACCTTTACTGCTGGTGAAATGTCAGCCACCTTGATGGTGTCTACCATGGACAACGGCATAACAGAGCTATCAGAGTACTTCAAAGTGATGATTATGTCCACTGACCAACCAGGGACTGTTGAGATTGGGCCATCTGACATGGCGTTAGTCACTATTGAGGACAATGATCCAGGTGTGTGTGTACAATTGAAAGTTTTTTGTGCATTCGTGTGTTTTTGTGTATGAGTATATAATGGGATGTGACAAAGGTTAGTATACAAAGATCTAATACGTATGAGCTTAGAGTTTGATAAGCATGTGGAATGTATATACTATATCTACGTATGCTTGTGTGTATGCAAACGGCAGAAGTGTGGGTTGGTATGATGGAGGCTAAGGTGTTGTGTGTGTGTGTGTGTGCAGTATGTATATTATAGCAGTAGCCATGACTCTGCTTACCTGAGCAGACAGGAAGTTGCTGTGATAATTAATGGAAGTGTTAATTTGTTTGCAGCTGTTCAAGTGCAGTTTGATCCACAGAACTACACCGTCACTGAGGGTGATGTGGTCAGCATCACTTTGGTAACAAACACTAGTGACTACATGTTTGACTTCAATGTCACTCTCCAGAACATGGATGGGTCAGCCACTGGTGAGTCTTTCAATGGCTTGTTCACAAGAACACTTAAGGTCCTTCTAATTCAGTTCATAATGAAGCGCATGCTATAGTGATTAGTCTTTACGTCCCAGTTCTACCTTCTATTTGACAGCTGGCAGTGACTATGAAAGTGGTCCATACACTGTGACCTTTACTGCTGGTGAAATGTCAGCCACCTTGATGGTGTCTACCATGGACAATGGCATGACAGAGCTATCAGAGTACTTCAAAGTGATGATTATGTCCACTGACCAACCAGGGACTGTTGAGATTGGGCCATCTGACATGGCGTTAGTCACTATTGAGGACAATGATCCAGGTGTGTGTGTACAATTGAAAGTTTTTTGTGCATTCGTGTGTTTTTGTGTGTGAGTATATAATGGGATCTGACAAAGGTTAGTATACAAAGATCTAATACGTATGAGCTTAAAGTTTGATAAGCATGTGGAATGTATATACTATATCTACGTATTCTTGTGTGTATGCAAACGGCAGAAGTGTGGGTGGATATGATGGAGGATAAGGTGTTGTGTGTGTGTGTGTGTGTGTGTGTGTGTGTGTGTGTGTGTGTGTGTGAGTGTGTGTGTGTGTGTGTGTGTGTGTCTGTGTGTGTGTGTGTGTGTGTGTGTGTGTGTGTGTGTGTGTGTGTCTGTGTGTGTGTGTTGCGTGTATGTGTGTGTGTGCAGTATGTATATTATAGCAGTAGCCATGACTCCGCTTACCTGAGCAGACAGGAAGTTGCTGTGATAATTAATGGAAGTGTTAATTTGTTTGCAGCTGTTCAAGTGCAGTTTGATCCACAGAACTACACCGTCACTGAGGGTGATGTGGTCAGCATCACTTTGGTAACAAACACTAGTAATTACGAGTTTGACTTCAATGTGACTCTCCAGAACATGGATGGGTCAGCTACTGGTGAGTCTTTCAATGGCTTGTTCACAAGAACACTTAAGGTCCTTCTAATTCAGTTCATAATGAAGCGCATGCTATAGTGATTAGACTTTACATCCCAGTTCTACCTTCTATTTGACAGCTGGCAGTGACTATGAAAGTGGTCCATACACCGTGACCTTTACTGCTGGTGAAATGTCAGCCACCTTGATGGTGTCTACCATGGACAACGGCATAACAGAGCTATCAGAGTACTTCAAAGTGATGATTATGTCCACTGACCAACCAGGGACTGTTGAGATTGGGCCATCTGACATGGCGTTAGTCACTATTGAGGACAATGATCCAGGTGTGTGTGTACAATTGAAAGTTTTTTGTGCATTCGTGTGTTTTTGTGTATGAGTATATAATGGGATCTGACAAAGGTTAGTATACAAAGATCTAATACGTATGAGCTTAGAGTTTGATAAGCATGTGGAATGTATATACTATATCTACGTATTCTTGTGTGTATGCAAACGACAGAAGTGTGGGTTGGTATGATGGAGGCTAAGGTGTTGTGTGTGTGTGTGTGTGTACAGTATGTATATTACAGCATTAGCCATGACTCTGCTTACCTGAGCAGGCAGGAAGTTGCTGTGATAATTAATGGAAGTGTTAATTTGTTTGCAGCTGTTCAAGTGCAGTTTGATCCACAGAACTACACCGTCACTGAGGGTGATGTGGTCAGCATCACTTTGGTAACAAACACTAGTGACTACATGTTTGACTTCACTGTCACTCTCCAGAACATGGATGGGTCAGCCACTGGTGAGTCTTCCAATGGCTTGTTCACAAGAACACTTAAGGTCCTTCTAATTCAGTTCATAATGAAGCGCATGCTATAATGATTAGACTTCACATGCCAGTTCTACCTTCTATTTAACAGCTGGCAGTGACTATGAAGCTGGTCCATACACAGTGACCTTTACTGCTGGTGAAATGTCAGCCACCTTGATGGTGTCTACCATGGACAACGGCATAACAGAGCTATCAGAGTACTTCAAAGTGATGATTATGTCCACTGACCAACCAGGGACTGTTGAGATTGGGCCATCTGACATGGCGTTAGTCACTATTGAGGACAATGATCCAGGTGTGTGTGTACAATTGAAAGTTTTTTGTGCATTCGTGTGTTTTTGTGTATGAGTATATAATGGGATCTGACAAAGGTTAGTATACAAAGATCTAATACGTATGAGCTTAGAGTTTGATAAGCATGTGGAATGTATATACTATATCTACGTATTCTTGTGTGTATGCAAACGACAGAAGTGTGGGTTGGTATGATGGAGGCTAAGGTGTTGTGTGTGTGTGTGTGTGCAGTATGTATATTATAGCAGTAGCCATGACTCTGCTTACCTGAGCAGACAGGAAGTTGCTGTGATAATTAATGGAAGTGTTAATTTGTTTGCAGCTGTTCAAGTGCAGTTTGATCCACAGAACTACACCGTCACTGAGGGTGATGTGGTCAGCATCACTTTGGTAACAAACACTAGTGACTACATGTTTGACTTCAATGTCACTCTCCAGAACATGGATGGGTCAGCCACTGGTGAGTCTTTTAATGGCTTGTTCACAAGAACACTTAAGGTCCTTCTAATTCAGTTCATAATGAAGCGCATGCTATAGTGATTAGTCTTTACGTCCCAGTTCTACCTTCTATTTGACAGCTGGCAGTGACTATGAAAGTGGTCCATACACCGTGACCTTTACTGCTGGTGAAATGTCAGCCACCTTGATGGTGTCTACCATGGACAACGGCATAACAGAGCTATCAGAGTACTTCAAAGTGATGATTATGTCCACTGACCAACCAGGGACTGTTGAGATTGGGCCATCTGACATGGCGTTAGTCACTATTGAGGACAATGATCCAGGTGTGTGTGTACAATTGAAAGTTTTTTGTGCATTCGTGTGTTTTTGTGTATGAGTATATAAAGAGATCTGACAAAGGTTAGTATACAAAGATCTAATACGTATGAGCTTAGAGTTTGATAAGCATGTGGATTGTATATACTATATCTACGTATTCTTGTGTGTATGCAAACGGCAGAAGTGTGGGTTGGTATGATGGAGGCTCAGGTGTTGTGTGTGTGTGTGTGTGCAGTATGTATATTATAGCAGTAGCCATGACTCTGCTTACCTGAGCAGACAGGAAGTTGCCGTGATAATTAATGGAAGTGTTAATTTGTTTGCAGCTGTTCAAGTGCAGTTTGATCCACAGAACTACACCGTCACTGAGGGTGATGTGGTCAGCATCACTTTGGTAACAAACACTAGTGACTACATGTTTGACTTCAATGTCACTCTCCAGAGCATGGATGGGTCAGCCCCTGGTGAGTCTTCCAATGGCTTGTTCACAAGAACATTTAAGTCCTTCTAATTCAGTTCATAATGAAGCGCATGCTATAATGATTAGACTTCACATGCCAGTTCTACCTTCTATTTAGCAGCTGGCAGTGACTATGAAGCTGGTCCATACACAGTGACCTTTACTGCTGGTGAAATGTCAGCCACCTTGATGGTGTCTACCATGGACAACGGCATAACAGAGCTATCAGAGTACTTCAAAGTGATGATTATGTCCACTGACCAACCAGGGACTGTTGAGATTGGGCCATCTGACATGGCGTTAGTCACTATTGAGGACAATGATCCAGGTGTGTGTGTACAATTGAAAGTTTTTTGTGCATTCGTGTGTTTTTGTGTATGAGTATATAATGGGATCTGACAAAGGTTAGTATACAAAGATCTAATACGTATGAGCTTAGAGTCTGATAAGCATGTGGAATGTATATACTATATCTACGTATGCTTGTGTGTATGCAAACGACAGAAGTGTGGGTTGGTATGATGGAGGCTAAGGTGTTGTGTGTGTGTGTGTGTGCAGTATGTATATTATAGCAGTAGCCATGACTCTGCTTACCTGAGCAGACAGGAAGTTGCTGTGATAATTAATGGAAGTGTTAATTTGTTTGCAGCTGTTCAAGTGCAGTTTGATCCACAGAACTACACTGTCACTGAGGGTGGTGTGGTCGGCATCACTTTGGTAACAAACACTAGTGACTACATGTTTGACTTCACTGTCACTCTCCAGAACATGGATGGGTCAGCTACTGGTGAGTCTTTCAATGGCTTGTTCACAAGAACACTTAAGGTCCTTCTAATTCAGTTCATAATGAAGCGCATGCTATAGTGATTAGACTTTACATCCCAGTTCTACCTTCTATTTGACAGCTGGCAGTGACTATGAAAGTGGTCCATACACCGTGACCTTTACTGCTGGTGAAATGTCAGCCACCTTGATGGTGTCTACCATGGACAACGGCATAACAGAGCTATCAGAGTACTTCAAAGTGATGATTATGTCCACTGACCAACCAGGGACTGTTGAGATTGGGCCATCTGACATGGCGTTAGTCACTATTGAGGACAATGATCCAGGTGTGTGTGTACAATTGAAAGTTTTTTGTGCATTCGTGTGTTTTTGTGTATGAGTATATAATGGGATCTGACAAAGGTTAGTATACAAAGATCTAATACGTATGAGCTTAGAGTTTGATAAGCATGTGGAATGTATATACTATATCTACGTATTCTTGTGTGCATGCAAACGACAGAAATGTGGGTTGGTATGATGGAGGATAAGGTGTTGTGTGTGTGTGTGTGTGTGTGTGTGTGTGTGTGTGTGTGTGTGTGTGTGTGTGTGTGTGTGTGTGTGTGTGTGTGTGTGTGTGTGTGTGTGTGTGTGTGTGTGTGTGTGTGTGTGTGTGTGTGTGTGTGTGTGTGTGTGTGTGTGTGTGTGTGTGTGTGTGTGTGCATGTGTGTGTGTGTGTGTGTGTGTGTGTGTGTGTGTGTGTGTATGTGTGTGTTGTGTGTATGTGTGTGTGCAGTATGTATATTATAGCTGTAGCCATGACTGCTTACCTGAGCAGACAGGAAGTTGCTATGATAATTAATGGAAGTGTTAATTAATTTGCTTGCAGCTGTTCAAGTGCAGTTTGATCCACAGAACTACACCGTCACTGAGGGTGATGTGGTCAGCATCACTTTGGTAACAAACACTAGTGACTACATGTTTGACTTCAATGTCACTCTCCAGAACATGGATGGGTCAGCCACTGGTGAGTCTTTCAATGGCTTTTTCGCAAGAACATTTAAGGTCCTTCTAATTCAGTTCATAATGAAGCGCATGCTATAGTGATTAGACTTTACATCCCAGTTCTACCTTCTATTTGACAGCTGGCAGTGACTATGAAAGTGGTCCATACACCGTGACCTTTACTGCTGGTGAAATGTCAGCCACCTTGATGGTGTCTACCATGGACAACGGCATAACAGAGCTATCAGAGTACTTCAAAGTGATGATTATGTCCACTGACCAACCAGGGACTGTTGAGATTGGGCCATCTGACATGGCGTTAGTCACTATTGAGGACAATGATCCAGGTGTGTGTGTACAATTGAAAGTTTTTTGTGCATTCGTGTGTTTTTGTGTATGAGTATATAATGCGATGTGACAAAGGTTAGTATACAAAGATCTAATACGTATGAGCTTAGAGTTTGAGAATCATGTGGAATGTATATACTATATCTACGTATTCTTGTGTGTATGCAAACGGCAGAAATGTGGGTTGGTATGATGGAGGCTAAGGTGTTGTGTGTGTGTGTGTGTGTACAGTATGTATTTTACAGCATTAGCCATGACTCTGCTTACCTGAGCAGGCAGGAAGTTGCTGTGATAATTAATGGAAGTGTTAATTTGTTTGCAGCTGTTCAAGTGCAGTTTGATCCACAGAACTACACCGTCACTGAGGGTGATGTGGTCAGCATCACTTTGGTAACAAACACTAGTGACTACATGTTTGACTTCACTGTCACTCTCCAGAACATGGATGGGTCAGCCACTGGTGAGTCTTTCAATGGCTTGTTCACAAGAACACTTAAGGTCCTTCTAATTCAGTTCATAATGAAGCGCATGCTATAGTGATTAGTCTTTACGTCCCAGTTCTACCTTCTATTTGACAGCTGGCAGTGACTATGAAAGTGGTCCATACACCGTGACCTTTACTGCTGGTGAAATGTCAGCCACCTTGATGGTGTCTACCATGGACAACGGCATAACAGAGCTATCAGAGTACTTCAAAGTGATGATTATGTCCACTGACCAACCAGGGGCTGTTGAAATTGGGCCATCTGACATGGCGTTAGTCACTATTGAGGACAATGATCCAGGTGTGTGTGTACAATTGAAAGTTTTTTGTGCATTCGTGTGTTTTTGTGTGTGAGTATATAATGGGATGTGACAAAGGCTTGTATACAAAGATCTAATACGAATGAGCTTAAAGTTTCATAAGCATGTGGAATGTATATACTATATCTACGTATTCTTGTGTGTATGCAAACGACAGAAGTGTGGGTGGATATGATGGAGGATAAGGTGTTGTGTGTGTGTGTGTGTGTGTGTCTGTGTGTGGGGGGGGGGATCGTGTCGTGCAACCTCCTCGCGGTGATCCCTGGTCCCTTGGCTAAGGCCATGCCAATAGCACGTCATGGTACAGTTGGGGTAGCGACCCATCATGTCCCTTGCTCATCTCACTCAGATGTCGAGAAACCTTTGGCTTTCAAAACCAAGACGGTTAGGTCTACGTTTGTCAACAAATCTCCAGCCCGTTCTTCTAGCTCACATGGATTCGTCCATCCCAAGTTGCACACAAGAATTGGTTGCTGGAATGTTCGCACTTTAGGTTCATTGAGTGAACAAAGTGCTTAACTTCGCGCAGTTGTAGATACTATGAAGTCCAAGAACATGGTCCTTCTCGCCCTCGCTGAGTCTCGTTGGCCTGGTAGTGGAGTCTCCTCTGCTTGTGACTCAACCATCCTTCACTCCGGCTCTCCCTCTTCCCACACCCATGGTGTGGCCGTCATCCTCAGTCCTCATGCCAAGGCTGCGTGGGATGCTGCAGAATGTGTGTTTCAACCAGTGTCTGAGCATATACTAAGACTCCGTCTGAAATGCCACATGTCCTACATGACTGTTGTGGCTGTGTATGCTTCCACCAACCCAACCAACTCCACTTCTGATACTGTAGGTGCCTCTGAAGCCTTCTATGACCAACTCCAGTCCTCTCTTTCCTCTTTTCCATCCTCTGATCTCCTTGTCATATTGGGTGACTTTAATGCTCGTGTGGGCTCTGACTTTTCCTCTTGGAACTCAGTCATTGGTCCCCATGGCATTGGAGAGTGCAATGAAAATGGAGAACGATTGCTGGACTTCTGTGCTAGCAATCAGCTGATCATTACCAACACATGGTTTCAGCACAAGCTCCTTCACAAAGCTACTTGGTTCAGAAATGGTAATCGTTTCAGGTATCAGGTATCAGGTATTCTTATTTAAACTGGGGAACCGTTAGCCATTGGCTACTGTAAGTGGCACCCAGAAAGAAAAGGAAAATACATACAAAGAACACATGAAGCATAGAAAAAGTAGCAAAAATGAAGCAGCAAAAATTAAGTCAATTATGATGGAATGAAAATGTAATGAAATCCAATATATACCAAGCTCATATAGAAGTCAATTTCAATTATAAATAATACTGTCAGTGGATAATGAACATGCAATAGTATGAGAAGTGAACTGTTTAGTCAACGTTCGAGAAGAAATCATTACAGCGGTTGGTAAAAGCCTTGTAGTCAGCAAGTGTCCTAATGTCAGGTGGAAGAGATCTCCAGAGTGAAGCCCCAGCAAAACTGAAAGCCTTCTGCCCAAAGGAAGTTCTAGTTGTGGGAAGATTGAGTTGAGAGGAAGATGAACGAGTGTTGTAGTGGGTGGAAGAGCAGAGAAAAGTTGAGAAAGGTATGGAGGAGACTGGAATGACAAGCACTTGAACATAGTTTGGGCAAGGTGGAGGTTTCTTCTGGCAGACAGGGTGGACAGTCCTAGTTGTCTACGAGCAGCAGAAGCAGAGTAGTCCCTACGCCTATGAAGAACAATACGACAGGCAAAATTGAACAAAGTTTGTAATCTAAGAGCTTCAGCTTTGGTGCAGCCAGACCATACAACATCACAATAATCAAAAGAGGGAAGAATGTAAGACTTGACATAGAGAAGAAGAAGAGACTGAGGCAGAAACTAAGAGAGTCGACGGAGGAGACTGAGACTGCGGGCAACCTTGTTGCATACCATGTTCACATGGTCGGACCATGTGAGGGTGTCATTTATCAAGACACCAAGAAACTTGAAGCAGTGGACCTGTTCAACATCAAGCCCATCAACCCTCAACTGTAGCCTTCTGTCAATGTTCCTTCAACTTGAATGTATCACCATGCTTTTGGTTTTTGAGGTGTTCATCTTGAGCCCATTCTTTACCAGCCACAAGTTAGCCAAGTCAAGGGAGATTTGAAGAGAAGATTCTAGAGTGAAAAGGCTGTCACTAACAATGAAGATGGTGGTGTCATCAGCAAAGAGTACAGTGGAGTTTGCAGGAAGGACAGAAGGAAGATCATTGATAAATGAGGAGAAGAGAGTGGGTCCAAGGATCGAGCCTTGAGGTACACCAGCGTGTGGGAAACCAAGGGAAGAACTAGAATCAGCAACACGAGTGACATGGCAGCGATTGGTGAGGTAAGATTTGGACCAAGAAACAGCGGATGGAGAAAGACCAAGATGAGAAAGCTTAGACAAGAGAAGCTCATGACTTACAGTATCGAAGGCTTTGGAAATGTCAAGAAATACTACTCCGACATACTTCTTGTTATCAAGAGCCTTGTACCACTTATCGAGACAGTGAAGAAGAAGAGTTTGGGTGGAGTGAGAAGGACGGAAGCCCGATTGGTATGGAAATAGAAGGTTGCTGGAGTGAAGGTGGGAGGACAGTTGTTGTTGGACATGTTTCTCAAGAAGCTTGCTGGGTACCGGAAGAAGAGATATGGGACGGTAGTTTGAAGGGGAAGCTCGATCAGAACCTTTGTGGAGTGGCTTGATGGAGGCACACTTCCATGGGTTGGGAAAGTGAGAAGAAGTGATGGAAGAGTTAATAATGGAACAGAGAGGGTAGCAGATGACAGACCGAGCGGCAGCGAGGGCAGAAGATGGGATCTGGTCAAGACCAGCTGCACACCTAGGTTTCAGATTGGCAAGGGTCTCCTCGCACCACTCAGGAGTGGCAGGCTGTAGGGAAAGTGTGCAAGTGGATGCACAAGATGGTATGCAAGGAGGATCAGGAGAAGGAGACACAGTGGGAGAGCTTATAGAAGCAAAGTGAGCATTAAGAGTGTTGGCAATGGAGGCAGGATCAGAGTTGAAGGAAGACCAGTTGTCCGGAGGTGCAGAAGAAGATGAGGTGAGTTTAAGTGTGTTCCAGATTGCTGCGGGATGAGATTTTTTACTGATTAGACGTTGGAAGTATTCTATCTTAGCTTTGCGCTGAAGCCATACAACTCGGTTTCGCTGGGCCTTGAAAATGTCTCTAGATGCAGAACTAGGATTTCGACGGTAAAAGCGGTAAAGTCTGTCTCGTCTGTCCATCTCTTTACGGATGTTCTTGTCGATCCAGGGTGTAGGATTCTTTTTCACTCTAACAGTCTTAACTAGAGCATGAAGATCAAGGATGACTGTAAACAGGAGATTGAAAGCTTCTACTTTGTCGGTCGGGTCATCAAAGACGTCTAACACACACCAAGGGACTGAAGACAGGTCTTTTTCAAAGCAGGCTTTGGAAAAGTGTTTGAATGAACGTCAAGAAATCAGGGTGGGGGGGAGATTGGGTGCTGCACAGTCAAGCTGGAGAAGGATAGGGAGGTGGTCCGAGAAGGACGAGTCAAGAACAAGTGATTTCAAAATGGGTACATCAGGTGTGGCGATGAAGAGATCCAAGGTGGAGCTTGAGGAGTTAGAATAACGAGTAGGGAGAGAGATCGGTTGGATGAGGGAATGTGATGTGATGAAGTTCTGAAAAGATTTGGAGTGGGCCTGGCTGAGGTCAGACATATCAACGTTGAAATCGCCACAGGCAACTAAGTGTTTGCTAGTGAGCATCATAGATTCAATATTGTCACAGACATCAAGAACAGATTTGGATGGGGAACCAGGCGGACGGTAGAAGCAACCAAGAGCAAGAGAAGGATTAAAGCAACCAGACTTCACAGAAACCCACAGAAACTCTAAACCAGCAGGAGAAGTACCACAAGAGAGCAAGGAAAGAGAACTGGTCACATGATTGACCATGTTCTAGTCAACAAACGCTTTCGCACAAGTGTCCTTGACACTTGTGTGTATCGGTCGACTTTCCATGAGTCCGACCACGAACTCATTGTGTCTACCTTGCGCTTCAAAATCAAGGCCAAACGTAGACACACAGGGACATCACGCTACCAAACCACGAACATTTCCACTTCTTACCAGGCTGGCTACCAGTCGATCTTGGCTGAATCCTTCGACAAGTGTGATCAGACCTCCTCCGTCAACGCTCAATGGGACAGCTTTAAATCATCCATTCAAAAGGCTTGTAAGTCCCTTCCACCTGCCCCAACAAGTAGTGACCCTGATTGGATCACCAATGAAGTCCGCGACCTCTCCAGGAAGAAGAAAGAAGCTTGGGTCCGTTTGAAGAATCCACCACCACAAGACACCACTCGTCTAAAGACTGAGTATGACCACCTTAGGAAGCTCACCAAAGTTGCTGCTGAGAAGGCCCGCAATGCATGGTGGAGTGATCGTGCAGCTGCAGCTGAATGCCGGGCTCTTGTAGCTGAACAGCAAGGGAGAGGAGGCTCTCTGATAAGGGACCTGCGTCTTCTAGGGAAGAAGTTCTCCAAGCCTGCCTCATCCAACCTGGTTGCCAAGGATGGCAGAGTCCTGCAGAGCGACGGGGACAAGTTGAACCGCTGGGCTGAACACTTCCAAGAAGTGGTGAACTGCCAGATTGACACTGATGTCATACCCTTTGAAGACCTCCCCATTGTCACCCCACACCCCTCATCTGACACAACCCTCTCTGACAACGATCTGTCCTCCCCCCTCTCTGAAGAGGAGATCATGACTGCATTATCTGAAGTGAGAGCTGGAAAGGCTCCTGATCCAGATGGTGTCTCCTTAGAGATGGTCAGTCTTGGAGGAGAGGTAACCATCCGCTGGCTCAAGTCCATCTTTGACACAATCTGGGTAACTGAGTCAGTCCCTGAGGACTGGCAAAGTCAGACTCTTGTGCCTTTGCACAAGAAAGGTAGCCGTACCAGCTGTGACAACTACCGTGGTATTGCCCTTTTGAGCGTACCTGGTAAGGTGTTTGCAAAAGCCATACTGAACTGCCTCAAGCCCAGAGCCGAACAGCTCCTCCGGGAAAGTCAGTGTGGTTTCCGTCATGGCCGTGGCTGCGCTGACCAGCTTTTCTCCTTGCGGATGCTGATGGAGAAAGCCAGAGAATACCATCAGCCTATCTACGCCTGCTTCATTGACTTGAAGAAGGCATATGATTCAGTCCATCGTGAATCTCTCTGGCGTATCCTTCAGCATTCATATTGCCTGCCCCCAAAGCTGTTGTCCATCGTGCGTGCCCTACATGAAGACTCTACTGCTGCTGTTAGGGCATACGGAAACTCTCAGACAAGTTCTCTGTCACCAGTGGCGTTCGTCAGGGCTGTGTGTTGGCAACCACTCTTTTCAACTTTTACTTTGATGTTGCCATACGCATGGCCTTGGAGGAGCACCGTCAACAGGGGAGTGGCATCAGGGTGGCCTACCTGCTTGATGCTGATCTGGTTGGGAACAGAAGGATCCTAAAGCTAGAGACATTAGTGACTGACCTGGAGTACGCTGATGACATGGCCCTGCTGGCCAACAACTGGTCTGACCTCACTGCAATGCTGGACTCTCTCTCTACTTATTGTAAGACGTTGGGTCTCACCATCAGCTGCAAGAAGACCAAATCTTTAGCAGTCTTACCACCTGATGACCCAGCCACTGAAAGTCCAGTACCTATCCACCTTTTCCCAGAAGGTGAGCCAATCGAAGTAGTCTCCCGCTTTCAATACTTGGGCAGCATTGTGCAGGACGACTGTGGGATGGACACAGAGATCAGCTACAGGATCTGCAAGGCTTCATCTGCCTTCCAGTCACTTTCGCGCATCTTGTGGCATCAACGCAAGATCCAGACCCGCACCAAGGTTAGGATCCTTAACAGCGTCATACTTCCAACCTTGTTGTACGGTTTGGAGAGCTCTGTCCTCCTTGAGCCTTTTGTGCGCCGCTTTGAGTCCTTTGTGGTCCGTTGTCTGCGGATCATCCTGGGGATTTCAGTCAGGCAGAAGAAGCGACACACCACCATATGAGCGTGATTCTTGGAGAGCCACCATCAGGCGCAGAGTAGAGCTTCTCAACAAGCAAGCAGAAGACAAGAAAACAACGAGAAAAGTCATGCAAAGACGAGAAGAAGCGACGTCAACAACAGCGTCTTGTTGTCACTGAAAGTGCTCTACACTGCAACCATCCTGGCTGCTCTTTTCAAGCTTGGAATCAGGCAGGTTTGTCCAACCATCAACAACAGCATCACTTTACCACACAAATGATCCAGTGTCAGTTCTGCCACCAGACATTCCATCAGCATGTACACTGTGACCTTCACTGCTGGTAAAACATCAGCCACCTTGATGGTGTCTACCATGGACAACAGCATAACAGAGCTATCAGAATACTTCATGGTGATGATTATCTCCACTGACCAACCAGGGGCTGTTGAGATTGGGCCATATGACATGGCGTTAGTCACTATTGAGGATAATGATCCAGGTGTGTGTGCACAATTGAAAGTTTTTTGTGCATTCGTGTGCTTTTGTGTGTGAGTATATAATGGGATGTGACAAAGGCTTGTATACAAAGATCTGTACGCACGAGCTTAGAGTGTGAGAAGCATGTGGAATGTATATACTATATCTATGCTTGTGTTCATGAATATACATACGGCAGCTGTGTGGGTGGGCATGATGGAGGCTAAGGGGTTGTGTGTGTGTGCAGCATGTATATTACAGCATTAGCCATGACTCTGCTTACCTGAGCAGGCAGGAAACTGTTGTGATACTATATCTGTGTTTGTGTTCATGAATATACATACGGCAGCTCATTTAATGTATTGTCTCTTCTGTGAAATGGCCATTCCATGCATGAACCGTGGTCACGGTGGCATGTACTTATGTTGACATGAAATACAAACATAATGTATAGAAACACGTGCTCAGGCTACAACCCCTTTTTATAGCACATGAAAGCTAATGACTTTCAATCATCTCACTGTGTGGATGAGATACGTCTTCTGCTACACATACGCAGTTGATATCCACATTGGTCATATATACATTTGAAGTTTAACTAAAACTCTAAACTGCGTATCTACAAAGCTGCCACCTACGTATACTGCCACGTACTGTCTGAAATTCTTATTAGTCATTACTATGTTTAAATAATTATATATTGTTGCTACGTATATACGTATATGTTTAAATATTGTTACTATTAAATATTGTTACTATGTTTATATTACTTGACAGCCCACTAGCCACAGTCCATCCCTCTTCTAAAGTTGCTCAAGAAACTCTCAACAGGATAACGTGGCCTTCTGCTCCCTTTTGCTTTTGATTTACCCCCTTTTACCGTGTTCTGCTCCTTCTTGTGCAGACCTTGAGGTCTTCTTTGACCCCACCAGCTATACTGTTCCTGAGGACATGAATGTGACACTTGTCCTTAGAGTTAGCACTCCAGACTTCTCGTTCCCCTTCACCGTCACTGTGAATACCACAGACATCACTGCTGTAGCTAGTGAGGACTATGCTCCTGGGGGCTACACAGTCTCCTTCCAACCGGGCCAAAATGAGGCAACACTTGATGTACCAACCATGGATGACAACATTGCTGAGATGGTTGAAATGTACAGTGCCATCATTACCAGCACATCAGTGGACAGGGTGTTGATTGGCTCTTCCAACATGGCCAACATAACCATCCAGGACAATGATGGTACATACATACATACAGTATTGTATGAATCAATCAAAGTCTCATCGATCCATTCTAAGCACACAATTTCATGTCATTCCATATCCTCTCAGTCTGTCACAAAGTAATGATGACTCAGAGACTTTAGACATGTTTATCTAGCATATTTTCAACCCACTAATGGCGCTCCTACCCTCTGCTACAGTTGCTTCCTGTCCTCAAGAAACTCTCAACAGAATAACATGGCCTTCAACTCCTGTGGGGCAAACAGCTAACGAGCCATGCCAATGTGAACGGTCACAGTCCAACAGGGCCTTTAGGCAGTGTGGCCTTAATGGGCAGTGGGAGGTACCAGATGAAACACTTTGTGACCTTTCCGGCATAATTGAGAACCTCTGTCCTGCTGTGAGTGGCAAGTGACACATGCTACTACTGTTCTTGTATACTCCTGGAACACCATTAATTTACTCCATAAGTACGATAAATGCTTACTGCTATATACATTAATATTCTATGCACAGGCAAATGTTCCAGAACAGATTGAGGCTCTTACTAATATCTCTATGGTGCAAAACCTGGACCTGACAACTGGAGATATTATTCTTTTGATTGAAACTGTCAATGAAGTCCTTACCGGCAATTCTAATGTTAGCACGGTGAGTGCACATAGCATGCATGAGCTTACGTACTTGGGTGCCTCATCAAGTACGTACATAACTTAATGCTGCAGTTGTGCATGTGTGTGTGTGGTGTGTGTGCACATGTCTGCATAATTTATGCATCTGTGTGCATGTAACGACATTATTTATACCAGAACAAATCGCACTCTTGCAGATTACCAGAACTCTAGTTGCTGTCCTTGATGAAATTGTAGAAGATATTACTGAAGTCCCAAACCAAGTCATTAATGACGGCATGAACAATAATGACATCACTGGAGTTATGTGAGCACAGATAAGTAAAGAGCATTACAATAGTGTACTGTATATACGTAGGTTTGGTGCCGTATTCTGTAAGCCTCTGAGCTAGTTTGCCAGTGGCTGTGCTTAGTAAGTCACTAGTTTGCTGAAAGTTCACATGTTTAGGTGAGGCAGATAATCTGCTACATAGCCTGCCCTACACCTTTGTGTGTATTCCTTTGTAGATGGTCAATGGATGATACTTACATGCATATACAGCCTCAGAATTAATCTGTCATCGTAACTGCATGTGTGCACATTTTTGAAGTCATGCTCATTTATTGTCTGCTGGCTACTGTGTGTGTGTGTTTCTCTGTCAACAGGGTGTTAGAGACATTGGATCGGACAGCAGGAGCCATCCCAGTGATGGAGAATGCGATGCCATTTGTAATAGTAGAAAGAAATGTGGTGGTGGAGGTGGTGGTCAGAGGTCGAGCTGATCTGCAGCAGAGTGGACTGACTACAACTGGACTTAGAGGTGGTAACAGGGTGGTGCTCCCAGCAGAACTGTTCAGTTTTCCCGATGTACCAGACACACCAAGATTCACTGCTGTCAGCATCAACAACAGAAACTTGTTACGACCACGTGCTCAAAACAACAGGTTGAGGGGTAATATCATTTCTGTCAATCTGAATGTACCTGGAGGCCTCCGCAACTTAAGGAATGACCAGCGCATTCAAATAACCATCAATCGTGTATGTATTTGCACCTGATACATTACAGTATGCCACCTCATTATTGTGTGTCTCATGAGGTAGGAATGTGCATACAGTATAGTACATGCATGATGCAACCTTTTCTGCACAGGACACCAATACAAATGATGCAGCAAATGGGGCCACTTCCTGTGTCTTCTATGACACCCAAATTAATGGTATGTGTCAATGTGTTGTACCCTTATGTCTGTGCTGCTTGTGTGCACATGTGGTTGCTGACGGTTACACTCCTATATATATCCTTTCTTGCAGACTGGTCTACTGAGGGTTGTGTAATAATAACGGAGGATGCAGCAACTGTGACATGTGCATGCAACCACCTCACAGCCTTCAGTATCCTGCAGGTACAGAACACACACACACAGACATTCACACACACGCGCGCACACACACACACACACACACACACACACACACACATGTGTGCATACATATGCACACACATATACACACACATGTACACTGATCACAACATGTGCTGTATGGTGCAACTTGTTCATTTCTTCACCTGTACAGAGTCCAGCTGGTCCAGCTGTTTCAAATCAGGTCATTCCCATATTGGTGGTCACCCTATCTGTAGTGGGTGGGGCAGTGTTCCTTGTCCTGGCTGTCACAGGAGTGGCTTACCTAATCTGGAGGTATGTGACTGTGCTTGCTGGAAACACACAGCACAGCACATGTTCGAACACATACATACTGATAAGTACACACACGCACACACACACACACACAGCACACACACACACACACACACACACACACACACACTCACATACACACACTCACATACACACACACACACACACAACATAGCACGCACATTCACAACTTTCTTTTTGCATAAAATATCTACACAGGACTCGCCGCAAGTCACAGACAGATGTCACGTTGGGAGAGATATAGCTGTAGGTAGTGGTAATAAATGATAATGCAGACATTGTATCCATGCACAGGCCACAAAATAGGACAGTTCAACTTCTCCCTCTCTACATGTGTAACTACATACAATGATAATTATATGAAGTGACTACAGAGTCTACGTACATAAATGTGTACCTTGCTTGTGTGCATCCGGTGTGATCTATTATATCAACCCTGCATACATATGAATATAATAACATTGCACTAATTTACTAGTTTAAAGCACATCTGATAACATTATGTGTAATTATTAACATTACATGCACAGGAACTCAAGACAGAATAAGTATAAATAATATAATTATACACTTGTGCACCCTGCTTACTATATAAGTACACATAAAGTATGTATATACACACGATATTTTAGCCATAGATAATATTATATATACTTATACAGTATATATAGTATTGTAATAACTAGGCAATTCTTTGGGACTTTGCACCACTTGTGTACTGTATGATATGTCACTACAAAGCTCTTTCAAAGCATTCTGATCCCCCCAACACGGGAATCCTCTTTAGGCACTGTCTCCAGGGGTAAGGGAAGTAGAGCAATGCAATTGGAATTCTTGTGATGTTGTGGCATTCATGGGGCATGGCAGGCATGCTGGCGACATCACGCACTCTTGTAGCTTGCACGGCTTCCTAGCCCCCATTTATATATAGCCTTCTAAACGTGTAAAGCACAAGGAGTGAACAGTACACTTGCACCATGCATCATTAGCATCATTAGCATCATTAGCTAGGTGCATGTGGATAGTGTGGGAATAATAATTATAAGCTATTGTAAGAAAAAACTGTATAGTCTTTCGACATTTAACTGAAATTCATGAACGACACTGGTAATCTGCCAGTTCTTTATTCCATGGAAGCATCTGTGCATGCAGCAATGCGTAATCTGCCATGTGATTAAAGATATACAATTATACCATGCTATATCTAAGGCATATATAATACATTTTCTCTTGCGTTCATTGCTGTGAAAGCACACTTATACTATATACGTACATGTAATAATAATATTATTATTATATATAGCATGTAGCTTATTGTTTAAAATGCAAAGCACTGTGTCTAGAGCAACTACATAGTATTATAATTATTTAAACATATAATCAATGAAAGAAGAAATATATACCGTACCCATGTATGAAGTATATACCATGTTGTAGTTAAAACCCTGCACACACACGTATAATAGAGTACCTGAGTTTAAAATAGTTGACTCAGAGCATGTTATACAGTGGAGGAGTTGATGTTCACCAATGTGGAAGTAAAGTTATCACCTGAGTGCACTGGAACTCTAGTAATGTTGTGGCATGTGGGTGGCATGTGGGTGGCAGCTGATCACAAGGCAGTTCAGCAGTGGAAGCATCACTCCCTCATGCCCATATATGGCTTTAGAGAGATGTGAAGCAGTTAGTAGGCAATCAGCAAACATTTGGCACTGCCCGCCTTGGAATACTTCAGCAACAGCACAATTGTCATACCAGTCTCATTGCAGCATACAGTATATATTTGTGTATAGGTCTCAGATCCACTTGTGTACCCTGCTTACTATAAATGTACACATACCGTATATATACATAATTATACACATATAATATTTTCGCTATAGAGTCTATAAAATTTAGCTAGGCAACCCTTTGGGACTTTGCACCACTCATCAGTGTACTGTATAATATGTCATGCTGCCAAGCTCACTTTCCTCATCAAAGCATTCTGATCCCCCAACACGGGAATCCTCTTTAGGCACTGTCTCCAGGGGTAAGGGAAGTAGAGCAATCAATTTGAATTCTTGTGATGTGTGTGGCTTCCATGCATCCATGCACATGAGGCATGGCAGGCATGCTGTTGACATCACGTACGCTTGTAGCTTGCATGGCTTCCTCGCCCCCATAGCCTTCTAAACGTGTAAAGCACAAGGAGATGAACAGTACTTGTGCAATACTTGCGCAATGCATCATTACATAGCTAGGTGCATGTGGATAGTGTAGGAGTAATAAGCTATTGTAAAATGCTTCTTAGGCATTTTACATGAAATTCATGAATGGCATTAGTAATCTGGCAGCGCTTTTCCCATGGCAACATCTGTGCATGCAGCAGCAGTGTGTAATCTGCCATGTGATTAGAAAGGATAGTTCTCTAATACCAGCTTCACGACAGGGTTGAAAACCTTGCCGACGTTTCGGCCAGATGCTCTGGCCTTCTTCAGGGCGAAGATAAGCTAGCGTGAACACTTATCATATTTATAGCCTAGCATCTCATCATACGCTGTCACCGGTCGTCGAATCAGGTGGTGTCACCAGAAGTTGTGGGTTGCCTCCGGTTGATTGCCATGTGATTAAATCAAAGGGTTTTATACATTGTCTCGTGCGAGCATTGCTGTGAATCCACACTACATGCAGTAGTTTTGTTGTATATATATACCATGTAGCTCATCTTTTCAAATGCACAGCACTGTGTCTATAGCAACTGCTTAGTAATAACTTTTAAACATGTTATCTACCCATGTATTAAGTATGCGTTGTAGTTAGAACCCTGCACACAAAATATTGATATATATATATATAATATAAATATATATAAGTATGTCATAGTGTATTCTGAGTATAAAATAGTTGACTCAGATCATATCATACAGTGGAGGAGTAGATGCTCAACAACGTGGAAGTAAAGTTATCACCTCAGTGGACTGGAACTCTAGTAATGTGGGTGGCATGTGGGTGGCAGCTGAACACACTGCGGTGGAGCAGTACAGGCATCGCTCCCTCACCCCATTTATGGCTTTAGAGAGATGTGAAGCAGTTAGTAAGCAATCAGCAAACATTAGGCACTCCCCACGCCAATCTCATTGCAGCATACAGTATAAATTGTGTAAAGACCTTTTGGAGTTGGTTGTCCATACCGGTGACCACCACTAGGAACTATGTTGGCTGGACTGTTCCATGCCAAGTGCATGATACGCTTACAGCAGTCAGAATGACATACTTGGAATGAAGCTCACAAACTGATATGACACACTATATCATATATACTTTTAGACATTCCATGCATGCTCACGTTGCTGTAAGGTGTCACTAGAGAACCTCTACTAAAGTCTGTGTTTGATTTATATTTATCTAGCTGAGGTATTACAGACCAGCATTACTTCATTAATTCTTTGTAGAAGATGAAGAGGAGTAGAGGTTCAGCGAGGTGTACTCTGTGGCACCTTGCACTGCCACTGATGGCACTGATTACAGTAGCCGCAGGGACACAAGGTAATTCTTCACATAGCTACAGTATAAGAGCAAATAGTGACTCTGGATGGTGTTTAGTATAATTATGACATGATGACGTGCTGTAGTTGATCTGTTGCAGCTGGTAAGTTTTATACGTATAGCCATACTATACAAGCCTTCAGCTACACTATACATATTATATTATAAATTGAGTGTATGTGTTTGTCCATCAGAGCGCCTCTCCATAGTCAAAAGGTAGTTACCTCGAAATACAGTTTCCTCTCTGTTGGATTGCCACTGTGCTTGAAAGCATTTTTGGAGAATACCACTCCTCATCAAGAGCACTGAGCCAACAGTGTCCACCAATCAACCATACACTTTTCGTGATTATTCAGAAGGCCTTCCAGCATAGGTGCAATCCAATGGAGAGTGAGCTGTATTTGACTAGTATTTCATTCTCACTTGACGAAATTATTCTATTGCTGCCTCCTGCTGCACCGTGGGACCGAATGGTGTTGTTTCAGCCACTGCACTTGCTTAGTTACAGTGACAACGTGCAGGGTTAGTCTAGTCCAAGTCTTTCAATTGACACCACCACACCGTGCCTGTGCATGCACTGTCATGGAATCTATTATTGGGCAAGCTTTGAGCTGTGTGCATGTACATGCATGCAATTGTCAGCGGAGATTCTGAAGATTGCATTCAAAGCCTCAATCCTGAGTTAACTAGTTTACTGCTTCCCCAAAATCAATTTTGTGTAAAATGGCAAGCTTTAACTGGGCTGTTGCATGACTGTACTATAATGCATAGCCTGCGTCACCAGTCCTGTGTGCCATCATAGATAAATCACAATTGGTCCTTTCTGTGGTGACATATGTACAATATCAATTGACTGACGGGTGGCTGTGTTGGAATGGGCTGGCACACTTGGACTGATGGGCAGGGCATGTTTAGGGCCGAGTGGACAGCTTCAGCCCACAACAAAGTATTGCATTAGTTTTTGCTGATGGTATAGGCAATCGTTCAGGTTAGAGTGGTGTCACATTGTGCAATAGACAGCTGGTAGTCTGTATATTATGTATAGATAGATAGATAGATAGATAGATAGTTTTCACAGCTCGCTAGTGCAATTCTATATTACAGGTCCACCTAAGTAGTAACATTAGCTAGCAAATTAATGGATGTGTGGGTTGTGACAAGCCTGTCACTGCCCATGATCAGATTTACTCACGTGGACTTTGTATATTCAAACAGTATATAACATGCTCAAAAAGATCACACTAGCTGATGTCACAAAATCATATTGTACCCTTACCGTACACACATCCTACACACTGTTATATGTACTGATACACTGTTTTATGTGTACAACTATACATAGGCATATGCTCTGGAACGAACTCCTTTGTGTGCCAGATTCGGAGCGCGAGAGCCTCCTCTTGGGCATTGAATCGCCTTTTTACACCAACGTACACACAACAACGTGTCTAGTCTGGCCAGTCCGGCGTTTACTAGCTGGTCAGACTACAACGTGTCCGGAATCTCGCATTCCCCATCCGTAAACGCACAAAAACATGGCGCCATTTTTTTCGTAAGAGTGGGAAGCTGTGCGGCACTCTTCTCGGTCGCAACGAATCGCCTTCCGTATACCCCCTTATGACACTCCCCGTGCGGCGCCCTGTAGTAAGGCCAAGTTTCGCGTCCAGCACAGACACGCTGCGGAAGGAGTTTGCGAACAACGGATGACGGCTTTACGAAATTATTGGGGCGAGCCTGAGCGAGCCCCACACTTACACGAAGCACGGCGGGTTTGTGTATATATATATATAATTGGGGCGAGCCTGAGCGAGCCCCACCTAGTGAGCTGTATGGCTGGCGGTGGTGTGACTGTCGGTATGTATGTATCTATGTAACCGTACGTTCAACCGTCAAATATTTGCTGTCTGCCCGCTACAATTTTGCACGGTACGAAAATGGCTGCCGTTCGCGAGCCGTTCGAATTTTCCCTTCGGAGCGCTTCCAGTGAGCATTATATCGATCGAAACGAAAGCAGCAGTCCTACCATGCCCATCGTCGTAGTCCAGCCAGCTTGGGACCCACGTACAACGAAGCGCCGGGGGCGGGAAGGAAAAACGTTTTTCCTTCCCGCCCCCGGCGTTTCGTTGTACGTGGCCAAGCTGGCTGGACTACCATCGTCGTTGATATACGCTGTGAAATCGGGAAGACAAGCGACTACTGCAGTTGCCCGGTTAATTCGCTGCAGTGTCAGACAAGTCAGTAAAGAGGGGCTGAAGCACATTAATAGGGCGCAAAAGCTAGGCAGTATGTGTGCTGCTGTCTTTGATTGCAGTCGCTCCTGTATACTTGCCGTCACAGCATCAGCACGTCCAATGCTCAGTTTGCATCCATGGACATTGGTGCAAGAGTGATAGCTAGCTAGACGTTGCGTGTGTTGCCATTCTTGGTTGCAGTCACTTGCTGTTTACTGCCGCCACGTGCAATGCCCAGCTAGCTACGAGGCTCGCCCCACAATGCTGTGCATTCGTCTAGTTATATTTCTACTGTACGTCTGTTTAGGCCACGGGGGCCAATTTATGCCGGGTGATCAGAAACTTTTCCTCATCTATCATCTTTACAATAGCTGTGACTTTTCTTTCAATCACATTATATGTGTCTATGTATATGTACGGGTGTATATTGTAATTATTATAGTTGGGCCACCAAAAAAACAAGTATTTCGAGTTAAAAAAACTCGTGGGGCTACCGCCCCAGCTCAAACTACTTGCTCTAGCTCTCAATTGCTGGTTAGGATAGTTGTGCACCAGGGCCACGTCATGAAAGTTTATTAGTGCATGCAATCAAACATATACACAAGCACACACTACCAGCATTCATATGTGCAGGTTTGCACAGGATTGACACACTGTGCACAATTAAAGCATAATAGTGTTGGCAGTTTGCTACCTTCCTCCAATGTCGTCTAGCAGAGGAGTGGATGTGTATGAAAGATTGCCTCAGTTGGAAGAACAGGTGGAAAAGTTTGCTGATTTGGGGACAGTGGTTATATGTGGTGATTTCAACTCAAGGTGTGGCTGTCTGAAGGATGTGGACGAGGATATAATTCCAAGAAATGTGACTGATGAAGTTGAGACAGAGCAAGGGGAAGCCTTGGTTAGCTTTTTGAGAAGCTCTGGGTTATGTTTAGTTAATGATAGAGTGAGTCAGGATAACTTCACATGTATTTCCAGTAAAGGATGTTCTGTGATGGACTACTGTTTGGTCTTCCAAGAGGACCTAAATATGGCTAGTCAGTTCCAAGTTAAGACAATGGCTGAGTGCAAGGAGGACGACGGCATGGACTTCGAAGCCCAGAGAGTTCCTGATCACACTGTTCTGATGTGGAATTTGGCTTTGGCTGGAAGTCGAGAGGTGCATGCCCAGAGGGTGAGGAGTGGTGTTGAGGGTGGTACTAACAGACACTTTATAGTACCTAGGGGCTATCTGTCTGGTGAGGATGCTGCCATGAATTGGATTGCTGAAGAGTTCCAGTCAATGGACAAGGATCAGGTGAAGCTAGATGATGTTTATGCTAACTTAATGGAGTTGATGGCAAGCGGGTTGGTGGAGGTGAGGAGTAAGCGTAAGAGAAGTAAAGAATGGTTTAGTAAGCAATTGGCGGAGTTGAAGAGGTCGTTCATAAGGCTGAATCAGCTGGTTGCGAAGTGGATTGAGAGAGGATAGAAGTGAAAAGAGGAAGGTGTATCTAGAGAAGCGGAGGTTCTAAGCTAAAGCTGTGTGTAGGGCGAAGAAAGAGTATGAACAGAGTATGAGAACGAAATTGGAAGAGAAAGCTGGTTCTGGTGATTTTTGGAAGTGTGTTAGGGCTGCTGGTTTGACTAATAAAAGTAGGCGCAGGGTCAACCTGGAGGAGATGTACGACCAACAGGGTGAGATCAAAACCGAGAAGGATGCTGTGGAGGTATGGAGGTCATACTTTGAGGCACTGCTGGGTGGTCAAACTGAGCAGGATGAAGCAGACACTTGTAGTGAATGTGAGGTTGTACAGCCAACGATATGTGGTGGAGTTGGCGCTCAACCCGACTTATGTAGTCTGTTTGATATGCCTATACTCCAAGATGAAGTGGACTGTGCCTTTTCCCGGGTGAAAAAACAAGCTGCCCCTGAGAAAGGACGGTATCTCCTTTCGAATGATGAATACTACTGCCTTAAGAGATTTATGGCTTGCCCTGTTTGGAGCTTGTTGGAGGACTGTTATGATTCCCTCTGAATGGCGGAGGAGCTTGGTGGTTCCGGTTCCCAAGAAGCTGGGCGGTGGTGTGTGTGTGCCTGATACATTCAGAGGAATTGCATTGACTTCAGTGGCGTGTAAGGTCTTCTGTCACATTTTGAAGGAGAGGTTAACTACAGTGGTTGAAGAATACAATTTGGTGGTGGAAGAACAGGGTGGCTTCAGGAAAGGCAGAGGCTGTAGGGATCAAATTGTTTCGTTAATGTTATTGGGTCAGACTAAGCTTGCTACACAGGAGGGTGGCTTTCTGGCTGCCTTCATAGATTTCAGTAAAGCTTATGACAGAGTATGCAGGAAGAAGCTGTGGGAGTGTTTGAGAGGGTACGGTGTGAGTGGAAAGTTCCTAGTAATGCTACAGGCATTGTACCTTGAAAACTCAGTAGAAGTGAAGATTGGCGACAAGCGAAGTGATCACTTCCCAGTCTCAGGCAAGGCTGTGTGTTGTCTCCTCTGTTATTCTCACTGTACATCAATGGCTTAGTTATGGAGTTGAAACGGAGGAGGTGTGGAGTAGAGTGTGGTGGTCTGCTCATTCCTGGATTGCTGTTTGCTGATGACACTTCCTTGTTTGGTGAGGATGTTGAGGGATTGGAACAGAGCCTTATGGTCCTGGAGGAATGGTGTTCAAGATGGGGGATGAAAGTTAATGCGGAGAAATCTGACATCATTCATTTCAGGAAGAAATCGTGTCTGCAAAGGGACCATGAGTTTTCCATCGGGGGGGAGATAATCCCTATGGTTACAAAGTACAAGTACTTGGGGTGCGTCATTGATGACTTTTTAGATCTGAATGCAATGGTGGATGATCAAGTTGAGGCAGGCAGAAGGGCCCTGGGTTCCCTACTCCGGGGGGCTCAGTCAGCTGTTGGAGTGCTGTTTGGCGGTACTTTCAAGAAGTTGTATGACTCCATGGTGCAATCTGTCCTCCTTTATGGAGCCGAAGCTTGGGGTTGTCTTAGATGCCTGGAGCCTCTGGAACAGGTCCAGCTAAGAGCCTTCCGATCCTATTTTGGTGTTCCCAGGTCCCATCCTAGGACATCACTCCTTGCAGAGATGGAAGTGTTGTCTGTGGGCTGGGAAGCTAGAATAAGGTGCATTGGTTTCTGGCACAGAATACTGACAGATCAGCATTATCACCAACGTTTGACACAGAGATTGGCCTATGCGGCTCTCATGGCACCGAGAAGAAGCCAGTGGATGGGGAAGTTTGGAATTTGTTTGGAGGCCTTTGGTTGGCAGGACTGCAGCTGTGCCGCTCTGGCTGGGGTTTCAGGGAGGCAACTAAGGGAGATGCTGAGGAGTATTGCATGCAGGTGTGTGGAGAAGGATTGGACGGAAGACCTTGGAAGTAAACTCAAGCTTTGTGTTTTGAACTCTGTGTATGTGAATGGTCTTAATGGGAGGTGCTGGAAAGTGCAGGAGAAGAGCCATAGGAGAATGCTGATGATGTTAAGGGGCGGATCAGCTCCTTTACAGATTGAGACTGGCAGATGGAAGGGTGTACCTAGAGAAGAGAGGTTGTGTAGAGAGTGTGGGATGAATGGAGTGGAAGACTGTGATCATTGGCTGCTACGATGCTCGAGATGGGATATAGAAAGGCAACATCTGCTGACAAATGTTCAACAAAGGCTCCCTAATTTTGCATCTGTCAGTGATGACATGCAAAGATCTGCTGCAATCCCAGACTTGGCATGTGAAGACCGCAGGACTGCCCGATTGATTTACTCAATGTGGACTGCAAGATAGTGTGTACCCGACCTAGTCCACCCAGCTGGCGTTAAATAAGAGGGTCCAGCTGGCTGGACTATACCAGACCTAATCTGGCCCGCTAGACCCAACTTCTCGTCGCGACTTTAGCGGGCCTGACCCTGTCCATCGGCCGCCATTGATACCTACTCGCCGCCTGGACAGACAGCGAATAACATGGCACTAGACGGACAGGGCTGGTAGTTCATGTACCGAATACGACTATTGATATGCATATATAGTATTACTATGTTACAAAATTATATTTGTCGGGGTATAGTGTTAACGGTTATTTTAGTATTAGGGTTAGGGTTTGGTATTATTTTATATTTTGTGATCGGTACATGAAGTAACGGCCACGGACAGGGTCGGGTATGAGAGCGAGCGTGCATGCATTTTTGGGTCAGTAGTGCAATGTGGGTGGGGTAGAGTTAGAGGTGTTTGTGGTTAGAGATGTACATTTGGTGTAAATATTTGGTTATAACAATCTTCAATGCAACAGTAATAATAGGATGACAATTTCTTCACTTGCAGCTGCTGTTCAATTGCAGTTTGATCCACAGAACTACACCGTCACTGAGGGTGATGTGGTCAGCATCACTTTGGTAACAAGCACTAGTAACTACATGTTTGGAATGGACGACTTCAGTGGTAGTGGGATGGATGACTTCACTGGTAGTGGGAGGAACGACTTCACTGTCACTCTCCAGAACATGGGTGGGACAGCTACTGGTGAGTCTTTCAATGGCTTGTTCACAAGAACACTTAAGGTCCTTCTAATTCAGTTCATAATGAAGCGCATGCTATAGTGATTAGACTTCACATCCCAGTTCTACCTTCTATTTAACAGCTGGCAGTGACTATGAAAGTGGTCCATACACTGTGACCTTTACTGCTGGTGAAATGTCAGCCACCTTGATGGTGTCTACCATGGACAACGGCATAACAGAGCTATCAGAGTACTTCAAAGTGATGATTATCTCCACTGACCAACCAGGGACTGTTGAGATTGGGCCATATGACATGGCGTTAGTCACTATTGAGGACAATGATCCAGGTGTGTGTGTACAATTGAAAGTTTTTTGTGCATTCGTGTGTTTTTGTGTATGAGTATATAATGGGATGTGACAAAGGTTAGTATACAAAGATCTAATACGTATGAGCTTACAGTTTGAGAAGCATGAGGAACGTATATACTATATCTATGCTTGTGTTCATGAATATACATACGGCAGCTGTGTGGGTGGGCATGATGGAGGCTAAGGTGTTGTGTGTGTGTGCAGCATGTATATTACAGCATTAGCCATGACTCTGCTTACCTGAGCAGGCAGGAAACTGTTGTGATACTATATCTGTGTTTGTGTTCATGAATATACATACGGCAGCTCATTTAATGTATTGTCTCTTCTGTGAAATGGCCATTCCATGCATGAACCGTGGTCACGGTGGCATGTACTTATGTTGACATGAAATACAAACATAATGTATAGAAACACGTGCTCAGGCTACAACCCCTTTTTATAGCACATGAAAGCTAATGACTTTCAATCATCTCACTGTGTGGATGAGATACGTCTTCTGCTACACATACGCAGTTGATATCCACATTGGTCATATATACATTTGAAGTTTAACTAAAACTCTAAACTGCGTATCTACAAAGCTGCCACCTACGTATACTGCCACGTACTGTCTGAAATTCTTATTAGTCATTACTATGTTTAAATAATTATATATTGTTGCTACGTATATACGTATATGTTTAAATATTGTTACTATTAAATATTGTTACTATGTTTATATTACTTGACAGCCCACTAGCCACAGTCCATCCCTCTTCTAAAGTTGCTCAAGAAACTCTCAACAGGATAACGTGGCCTTCTGCTCCCTTTTGCTTTTGATTTACCCCCTTTTACCGTGTTCTGCTCCTTCTTGTGCAGACCTTGAGGTCTTCTTTGACCCCACCAGCTATACTGTTCCTGAGGACATGAATGTGACACTTGTCCTTAGAGTTAGCACTCCAGACTTCTCGTTCCCCTTCACCGTCACTGTGAATACCACAGACATCACTGCTGTAGCCGGTGAGGACTATGCTCCTGGGGGCTACACAGTCTCCTTCCAACCGGGCCAAAATGAGGCAACACTTGATGTACCAACCATGGATGACAACATTGCTGAGATGGTTGAAATGTACAGTGCCATCATTACCAGCACATCAGTGGACAGGGTGTTGATTGGCTCTTCCAACATGGCCAACATAACCATCCAGGACAATGATGGTACATACATGCATACAGTATTGTATGAATCAATCAAAGTCTCATCGATCCATTCTAAGCACACAATTTCATGTCATTCCATATCCTCTCAGTCTGTCACAAAGTAATGATGACTCAGAGACTTTAGACATGTTTATCTAGCATATTTTCAACCCACTAATGGCGCTCCTACCCTCTGCTACAGTTGCTTCCTGTCCTCAAGAAACTCTCAACAGAATAACATGGCCTTCAACTCCTGTGGGGCAAACAGCTAACGAGCCATGCCAATGTGAACGGTCACAGTCCAACAGGGCCTTTAGGCAGTGTGGCCTTAATGGGCAGTGGGAGGTACCAGATGAAACACTTTGTGACCTTTCCGGCATAATTGAGAACCTCTGTCCTGCTGTGAGTGGCAAGTGACACATGCTACTACTGTTCTTGTATACTCCTGGAACACCATTAATTTACTCCATAAGTACGATAAATGCTTACTGCTATATACATTAATATTCTATACACAGGCAAATGTTCCAGAACAGATTGAGGCTCTTACTAATATCTCTATGGTGCAAAACCTGGACCTGACAACTGGAGATATTATTCTTTTGATTGAAACTGTCAATGAAGTCCTTACCGGCAATTCTAATGTTAGCACGGTGAGTGCACATAGCATGCATGAGCTTACGTACTTGGGTGCCTCATCAAGTACGTACATAACTTAATGCTGCAGTTGTGCATGTGTGTGTGTGGTGTGTGTGCACATGTCTGCATAATTTATGCATCTGTGTGCATGTAACGACATTATTTATACCAGAACAAATCGCACTCTTGCAGATTGCCAGAACTCTAGTTGCTGTCCTTGATGAAATTGTAGAAGATATTACTGAAGTCCCAAACCAAGTCATTAATGACGGCATGAACAATAATGACATCACTGGAGTTATGTGAGCACAGATAAGTAAAGAGCATTACAATAGTGCACTGTATATACGTAGGTTTGGTGCCGTATTCTGTAAGCCTCTGAGCTAGTTTGCCAGTGGCTGTGCTTAGTAAGTCACTAGTTTGCTGAAAGTTCACATGTTTAGGTGAGGCAGATAATCTGCTACATAGCCTGCCCTACACCTTTGTGTGTATTCCTTTGTAGATGGTCAATGGATGATACTTACATGCATATACAGCCTCAGAATTAATCTGTCATCGTAACTGCATGTGTGCACATTTTTGAAGTCATGCTCATTTATTGTCTGCTGGCTACTGTGTGTGTGTGTTTCTCTGTCAACAGGGTGTTAGAGACATTGGATCGGACAGCAGGAGCCATCCCAGTGATGGAGAATGCGATGCCATTTGTAATAGTAGAAAGAAATGTGGTGGTGGAGGTGGTGGTCAGAGGTCGAGCTGATCTGCAGCAGAGTGGACTGACTACAACTGGACTTAGAGGTGGTAACAGGGTGGTGCTCCCAGCAGAACTGTTCAGTTTTCCCGATGTACCAGACACACCAAGATTCACTGCTGTCAGCATCAACAACAGAAACTTGTTACGACCACGTGCTCAAAACAACAGGTTGAGGGGTAATATCATTTCTGTCAATCTGAATGTACCTGGAGGCCTCCGCAACTTAAGGAATGACCAGCGCATTCAAATAACCATCAATCGTGTATGTATTGCACCTGATACATTACAGTATGCCCACCTCATTATTGTGTGTCTCATGAGGTAGGAATGTGTTTAAAGTATAGTACATGCATGATGCAACCTTTTCTGCACAGGACACCAATACAAATGATGCAGCAAATGGGGCCACTTCCTGTGTCTTCTATGACACCCAAATTAATGGTATGTGTCAATGTGTTGTACCCTTATGTCTGTGCTGCTTGTGTGCACATGTGGTTGCTGACGGTTACACTCCTATATATATCCTTTCTTGCAGACTGGTCTACTGAGGGTTGTGTAATAATAACGGAGGATGCAGCAACTGTGACATGTGCATGCAACCACCTCACAGCCTTCAGTATCCTGCAGGTACAGAACACACACACACAGACATTCACACACACGCGCGCACACACACACACACACACACACACACACACACACATGTGTGCATACATATGCACACACATATACACACACATGTACACTGATCACAACATGTGCTGTATGGTGCAACTTGTTCATTTCTTCACCTGTACAGAGTCCAGCTGGTCCAGCTGTTTCAAATCAGGTCATTCCCATATTGGTGGTCACCCTATCTGTAGTGGGTGGGGCAGTGTTCCTTGTCCTGGCTGTCACAGGAGTGGCTTACCTAATCTGGAGGTATGTGACTGTGCTTGCTGGAAACACACAGCACAGCACATGTTCGAACACATACATACTGATAAGTACACACACGCACACACACACACACACAGCACACACACACACACACACACACACACACACACACACTCACATACACACACTCACATACACACACACACACACACAACATAGCACGCACATTCACAACTTTCTTTTTGCATAAAATATCTACACAGGACTCGCCGCAAGTCACAGACAGATGTCACGTTGGGAGAGATATAGCTGTAGGTAGTGGTAATAAATGATAATGCAGACATTGTATCCATGCACAGGCCACAAAATAGGACAGTTCAACTTCTCCCTCTCTACATGTGTAACTACATACAATGATAATTATATGAAGTGACTACAGAGTCTACGTACATAAATGTGTACCTTGCTTGTGTGCATCCGGTGTGATCTATTATATCAACCCTGCATACATATGAATATAATAACATTGCACTAATTTACTAGTTTAAAGCACATCTGATAACATTATGTGTAATTATTAACATTACATGCACAGGAACTCAAGACAGAATAAGTATAAATAATATAATTATACACTTGTGCACCCTGCTTACTATATAAGTACACATAAAGTATGTATATACACACGATATTTTAGCCATAGATAATATTATATATACTTATACAGTATATATAGTATTGTAATAACTAGGCAATTCTTTGGGACTTTGCACCACTTGTGTACTGTATGATATGTCACTACAAAGCTCTTTCAAAGCATTCTGATCCCCCCAACACGGGAATCCTCTTTAGGCACTGTCTCCAGGGTAAGGGAAGTAGAGCAATGCAATTGGAATTCTTGTGATGTTGTGGCATTCATGGGGCATGGCAGGCATGCTGGCGACATCACGTACGCTTGTAGCTTGCACGGCTTCCTAGCCCCCATTTATATATAGCCTTCTAAACGTGTAAAGCACAAGGAGTGAACAGTACACTTGCACCATGCATCATTAGCATCATTAGCATCATTAGCTAGGTGCATGTGGATAGTGTGGGAATAATAATTATAAGCTATTGTAAGAAAAAACTGTATAGTCTTTCGACATTTAACTGAAATTCATGAACGACACTGGTAATCTGCCAGTTCTTTATTCCATGGAAGCATCTGTGCATGCAGCAATGCGTAATCTGCCATGTGATTAAAGATATACAATTATACAATGCTATATCTAAGGCATATATAATACATTTTCTCTTGCGTTCATTGCTGTGAAAGCACACTTATACTATATACGTACATGTAATAATAATATTATTATTATATATAGCATGTAGCTTATTGTTTAAAATGCAAAGCACTGTGTCTAGAGCAACTACATAGTATTATAATTATTTAAACATATAATCAATGAAAGAAGAAATATATACCGTACCCATGTATGAAGTATATACCATGTTGTAGTTAAAACCCTGCACACACACGTATAATAGAGTACCTGAGTTTAAAATAGTTGACTCAGAGCATGTTATACAGTGGAGGAGTTGATGTTCACCAATGTGGAAGTAAAGTTATCACCTGAGTGCACTGGAACTCTAGTAATGTTGTGGCATGTGGGTGGCATGTGGGTGGCAGCTGATCACAAGGCAGTTCAGCAGTGGAAGCATCACTCCCTCATGCCCATATATGGCTTTAGAGAGATGTGAAGCAGTTAGTAGGCAATCAGCAAACATTTGGCACTGCCCGCCTTGGAATACTTCAGCAACAGCACAATTGTCATACCAGTCTCATTGCAGCATACAGTATATATTTGTGTATAGGTCTCAGATCCACTTGTGTACCCTGCTTACTATAAATGTACACATACCGTATATATACATAATTATACACATATAATATTTTCGCTATAGAGTCTATAAAATTTAGCTAGGCAACCCTTTGGGACTTTGCACCACTCATCAGTGTACTGTATAATATGTCATGCTGCCAAGCTCACTTTCCTCATCAAAGCATTCTGATCCCCCAACACGGGAATCCTCTTTAGGCACTGTCTCCAGGGGTAAGGGAAGTAGAGCAATCAATTTGAATTCTTGTGATGTTGTGGCATCCATGCATCCATGCACATGAGGCATGGCAGGCATGCTGTTGACATCACGTACGCTTGCAGCTTGCACGGCTTCCTCGCCCCCATAGCCTTCTAAACGTGTAAAGCACAAGTGAACAGTACTTGTGCAATACTTGCACAATGCATCATTACATAGCTAGCTAGGTGCATGTGGATAGTGTAGGAGTAATAAGCTATTGTAAAATGCTTCTTAGGCATTTTACATGAAATTCATGAATGGCATTAGTAATCTGGCAGCGCTTTTCCCATGGCAACATCTGTGCATGCAGCAGCAGTGTGTAATCTGCCATGTGATTAGAAAGGATAGTTCTCTAATACCAGCTTCACGACAGGGTTGAAAACCTTGCCGACGTTTCGGCTAGATGCTCTGGCCTTCTTCAGGGCGAAGATAAGCTAGCGTGAGCACTTATATTTATAGCCTAGCATCTCATCATGCGCTGTCACTGGACGTCGAATCAGGTGGTGTCACCGAAAGTTGTGGGTTGCCTCCGGTTGATTGCCATGTGATTAAATCAAAGGGTTTTATACATTGTCTCGTGCGAGCATTGCTGTGAATCCACACTACATGCAGTAGTTTTGTTGTATATGTATACCATGTAGCTCATCTTTTCAAATGCACAGCACTGTGTCTATAGCAACTGCTTAGTAATAACTTTTAAACATGTTATCTACCCATGTATTAAGTATGCGTTGTAGTTAGAACCCTGCACACAAAATATTGATATATATATAATATAAATATATATAAGTATGTTATAGTGTATTCTGAGTATAAAATAGTTGACTCAGATCATATCATACAGTGGAGGAGTAGATGCTCCACAACGTGGAAGTAAAGTTATCACCTCAGTGGACTGGAACTCTAGTAATGTGGGTGGCATGTGGGTGGCAGCTGACCACACTGCGGTGGAGCAGTACAGGCATCGCTCGCTCACCCCATATATGGCTTTAGAGAGATGTGAAGCAGTTAGTAAGCAATCAGCAAACATTAGGCACTCCCCACGCCAATCTCATTGCAGCATACAGTATAAATTGTGTAAAGACCTTTTGGAGTTGGTTGTCCATACCGGTGACCACCACTAGGAACTATGTTGGCTGGACTGTTCCATGCCAAGTGCATGATACGCTTACAGCAGTCAGAATGACATACTTGGAATGAAGCTCACAAACAGATATGACACACTATATCGTATATACTTTTAGACATTCCATGCATGCTCACGTTGCTGTAAGGTGTCACTAGAGAACCTCTACTAAAGTCTGTGTTTGATTTATATTTATCTAGCTGAGGTATTACAGACCAGCATTACTTCATTAATTCTTTGTAGAGGATGAAGAGGAGTAGAGGTTCAGTGAGGTGTACTATGTGGCACCTTGCACTGCCACTGATGGCACTGATTACAGTAGCCGCAGGGACACAAGGTAATTCTAGGTAGCTACAGTATAAGAGCAAATAGTGACTCTGGATGGTGTTTAGTATAATTATGACATGATGACGTGCTGTAGTTGATCTGTTGCAGCTGGTAAGTTTTATACGTATAGCCATACTATACAAGCCTTCAGTTACACTATACATATTATATTATAAATTGAGTGTATGTGTTTGTCCATCAGAGCACCACTCCATAGTCAAAAGGTAGTTACCTCGAAATACAGTTTCCTCTCTATTGGATTGCCACTGTGCTTGAAGGCATTTTCAGAGAATATACTGCATGACTGTACTATAATGCATAGCCTGCGTCACCAGTCCTGTGTGCCATCATAGATAAATCACAATAGATCATTTCTGTGGTGACATATACATATACAATATCAATTGACTGACGGGTGGCTATGTTGGAATGGGCTGGCACACTTGGACTGATGGGCAGGGCATGTTTAGGGCCAAGTGGACAGTGTGCTTCAGCCCACAACAAAGTATTGCATTAGTTTTTGCTGTTAGTATAGGCAATCGTTCAGGTCAGAGTGGTGTCACATTGTGCAATAGACAGCTGGTAGTCTGTATATTATGTATAGATAGATAGATAGATACGTATAGATAAATAGATAGATAAATAGATAGTTTCCACAGCTCGCTAGTGCAATTCTTTATTACAGGTCCACCTAAGTAGTAAAATTAGCTAGCAAATTAATGGATGTGTGGGTTGTGACAAGCCTGTCACTGCCCATGATCAGATTTACTCACATGGACTTTGTATATTCAAACAGTATATAACATGCTCAAAAAGATCACACTAGCTGATGTCACAAAATCATATTGTACCCTTACCGTACACACATCCTACACACTGTTATATGTACTGATACACTGTTTTATGTGTACAACTATACATAGGCATATGTTCTGGAACGAACTCCTCTTCAAATGGTGTATACAATGTGACCTACTTCGTCAGTGGAGACAGCATCACATTCACCTTGCAAGCCCAGACTAACGGCTGGGTGGGCATTGGCTTTTCCCTTGATCAGTTCATGGTAAGCATAATAATACAAATGTCATGAAAAGATCCTTTGTGGCTAGAGTTAGACATGTTAAATCTATTACTGGACTTCATTAGCCAACTGATTGATAATTGCCAATACAAATGCCATGTGCATACACACAAATGCACCTAGCTACATTCACTTCCTCTTCTCATGCACCCATGCACATGTGCACACATCTGTAGTCGAATTCAGATGTGATTGCTGGTGTAAGCAACCCACAAGGAGAATTTGTGTATGACGGGTGAGTTCGTAGAAAGTAATGGCCATTACTAAGCGCTGCTGCTGTTGTGCACTGAACCACTGTATTTATGAAATGCATGATGAAGTACTAGTGGATGAAGCGCACACTGAACATATATACATATAATTATATATATATATATACATACACGCTGCCTCCAATCATGCAGGTTTGCAAGTTCTCGATCAAGGCCCCTAGCTGATACCTCACAGGACATAATGAATGCCTCAGCAGCTCATGAGAATGGAGTGATCACTGTCAGGTTTAGCAGAGAGAGAGTGACAAATGACTCTAAAGACATGCCTCTGGATCAGTGTGTATACTTTCTCTATGCTTGGGGTGGGATGTTTAATATCATGAAACAACAGATTGATAATCACGGTTCTAATAATCGAGAAGCAAGCAGCACCATGATTTGCCTGCCTTCTTCCAGTGATTGTCCAAGTGAGTGCATGGGCGCATATACAGTACATAGCATGCAATACCATAGCTAGAATGTGTGTTTATATACTATAACAGATGATTTCACTGGTACCTTCACACATTAGTGTGTATCCATTTATGGCCAGCTTCCAATCTTAATTAATAATTGAAGCAAGTCAACAATTTTCACTTCAGTGGCTAGAGAATTTGTTGGGGAGATAATGTCCCTATGGTTTCGTGCTTGACAAACCTAACTTCCACAAAAACAGACAGCAACTAATTACTTACATAATGATATCACAGAGTGATGATGTCATTATTTCAAAATGGAGACTGTTGTATGTATGGCGTCCAATTCCAAGCTAGTAAGTTTCCATTTGATAGCTTGACACTGATAACAGTCAAAGGTAAGGAGAATGATTAGCTGTAGCTGAGGAGAGTGAGGGGCTCTATAGCTTACTGTACGTATGTTCTGTTGTGATCTGATTGCTGATATGCATGATTATTGCTCCCCATGGTGCCCAAAGATAGAATGTAGAAGGTTGTAGTCGAAGCATGGCAAAGTGTTTGAAAGAAAGGTGGTGTCATGTGTGCTGCCAGTTCTCTACTGCACAACACCCTTGCACTCTGCAGCTCAGTGGCCGAGCAGTGCAGATTGTGTTGCCAGACATAATCGCCACATATTATACATCTTTACTTTCAGACCACATAAAAGCATAGGGCTCCTCTTCCTGCTGTCACTTATGTTATGCATGGTCCATCAAGAAATAACAACTGCACACACCAACCGCATGCATCTCTCTATGACCTCATTGTACTCATTATATGTATAAGTATTTAGTTCCTCTGCAGCAAGCCAGCCCTGCTCATTCACTACACATTTGTCTTCCTACATGCAGATGCTGATGAGTGTGCGCTTGACACACACAACTGTCAGCAAAATTGCATAAACACTGATACCTCTTTTACATGTGGCTGTTTCAGTGGATTCACACTGGATGCCAATGGAGTGAACTGCACAGGTACGTAAGTCCATCCTCTTCAAATAATATGCATTAATGGAATGGATACATGGACAACATGTTTGTTCTGCTTCTTCATTCACTATCTGTCTGTTAATTTTCCACCTGTGTATACTATGCGTACACAAATTGATATTGAACTCTAATACTTATTGATATTGATATTGGTGTATACATAATATTATAATAAAAGGTATTCACATATGGATCATGTGAGTTAAAGACCCATTGCAATGTAAAATCATATATACTTGAACATGCACATTGTGAAACTAAGCATTTCTGTGATAATACAATACGTTAACGTTCTTAATGTGTTATGACTCCTGGCTCTGTCCAACAGGTGTATAGCTATATCGCATGTGTACTGTGTGTGCATGCTTGTGTGGGGGTCAGTAATATACGTTGTGCATGTGGTCATGGTGTGGGTCGATGGGGTCACAGAGGTAGGGTATCTATTTAGTATCCTATGACTGAAAAATGAAAAGGGAACAATTCTTCAATTACAGCTCTTCAAGTGCAGTTTGCTCAACAGAACTACACCGTCACTGAGGGTGATGTGGTCAACATCATTTTGTCAGCTAGTAGTACTAGTGAGTACATGTTTAACGTCACTGTCACTCTCCAGGACATGAATGGGTCAGCTACCGGTGAGTCCATTTCTGCTAGTTCACAAAGATATCATTTTACATCCTTAATTCCTAATGACTCGAATGCACAGTCAAAGAGTGGTTACTCATTATTTAAATCCCATTGGGCATACATGGCTGCATACATATTAACCGTCTGTTCACTCCACTCGGGACAGCTGGCAGCGACTATACAGCTGGTCCATACACTGTGATCTTCAGTCCTGGTCTTATGTATGCCACCTTGATGGTGCCTATCATGGACGACAACACAACAGAGCTATCAGAGTATTTCATGGTGGTGATTAACTCCACTGACCCACCAAGCGTTGTGATTGGCTCGCCCAGCATAGTATTTATCACAATTGAAGAGCCAGCAGGTACGTAGGTATGCACATTCTAACCTACATGTGAATGTACCGCCTCATTTTGCTTCAAAGATGCAAATGTATCTATGTTCGTATGGCGTGCATGTTTGCATGTACAGTACATGTGAGTGCAAGGGGTTGGTGATAGAGTGTACAGTATGTAATTGTGGAATGTGAGTAGTACTTTAAAGTGGTGATATGCGTTGGTCAAGACATATATAACTTGCATTCATTGGCAGCTCTTCAGGTGCAGTTTGATCCACAGAACTACACCGTCACTGCGGGTGGTGTTGTCAGCATCACTTTGGTAACAAGCACGAGTAATTTTGAGTTTGGCTTCAATGTTACTCTCCAATACGTGGATGGGACAGCTACTGGTGAGCCTTGTTCATAAAGCTGACTTGCACATTATATGTAGTGTCTCAATATAATTATAGTTCTATATATATTATTTATATACAGTATATTAATACTGTATGTAGTTTCTGATTAAACACATCAGCAAATTGGTGTTGATGGGCATATACGTGTGATAGCAATAGACTGTAGGATGTTTTGGCCACATGGCCTTCATCAACTGCATACCAATACAGTTTTGTACACAATTGACTAAGGCCTACATGGCCAAACATCGATCCTGCAATCGGATGCTATTGATTGATTCTGCTTTGTGTATGCTCATCAAGACCAATTCACTAGTTATCACAATGTAGCAATGAGCTTCTATGGTATTATTAAACACACCTACATAATGATGACTGATTGCCCTTACAATTCTTTTTTGCCTTCCACTTGCCAGCTGGCAGTGACTTCACACCTGGTCCGTACACTGTGACCTTCACTGCTGGTCAGCAGTCAGCTACCTTGATGGTGTCTACCATGGTGAATGACACAGCAGAGCTGTCAAAGGACTTTACAGTGATGATCACTTCTGTGGACAGCCTCGGCATCATTGAAATTGGCTCACCCAACACATCATTTGTTGGAATTGTAAGTGGTGTTTTTCATTTTGCTATATACTACAGTTTGACACTAACCTTTATATATTATATTCATTTTCTGTGTATGCATATAGGTAAGTCTTGTTCGTGCGCAAATTGACACTCTTGCTAACATTGCTGCAATGGACAACAGGAACCTGACACTTGAAAATATTACTTTTCTAACTGGCACTGTCAATGAAGTCCTTGACAATGGCCCAATTGACAGCATGGTTAGTGAGCACGGGTGCATGTATAGATTTCAATTGACAGCATGGTTAGTGAGCACAGGTGCATGTATGGATTTTATTACCTTATGTATAGCTATAATTATCTATAAATGTGTGGGGGGAGTGCATTGTGCCTGCATTTTATCTGTGTATGTCACGTTTCACTCTTGTAGACTGCCAGAGTACTAGTTGCTGTCCTTAATGACATTGTAGCAGCAATAATTGAAAACCAGAACAACACTGGAGTAATGTGAGCAGTAATGAAAAGATAGGTATACAATAATATACGTATAGATATGGTGCAGCACTCTGTTATATAGCTTGTTGGCTGTATTGACAGTATCCCAATCAGTGTGAGTGAGCAGGTGCTATAGTTTACTGAAAGTGTACATGTTAAAGAGGAGAGCAGGTAATCTGTCACATGCAGATTGTCTGCCACACAGCATGTGTATTTCTTTGTGGAAGTCAACAATTATATACGCTGTTAAATGAATGATATTAGCAGCACTATAATTGGCCTGTTTTAGCATGAGTAGCTACAGTACACACACCTAAAGTCATTGACTACCTGCTACTTCCTGAATGTGTGTGTGTGTGTGTGTGTGTGTGTGTGTGTGTGTGTGTGTGTGTGTGTGTATGTGTGTGTGTGTGTGTGTGTGTGTGTGTGTGTGCGTGTGTGTTTGTCAACATTAGGGTGTTGAATACCTTGGACCGGGTAGCAGGTGCCACCGTAGTGATGGATGAAATGCCTGTGGTACAAGAAGAAGAAAATGTGGTCATGGAGGTGGTGGTCAGGAGTCAAGCTGTCCTGCAACAGAGTGGACTGACTACAACACAGCTTCGAGGTCGTAACAGGGTGGTGCTCCCACAAGCACTGTTCAGCTTGTTTGATATATCATACACAACAAGATTCACTGCTATTAGCATCAACAACAGAAACCTGTTACCACCACGTGCTCGAAACAACAGATTGAGGGGCAATATCATTTCTGTCAATCTTAATACTACTGGACCTCTCCGCAACTTGAGAAATAACCAACGCATTCAGCTCACTTTCAATCGAGTATGTCGCACACAGCATTAGCTAGAGTATATGTGCACCTCAATATTTTATTGGAGTGTGTATTGTGGGGTATGAATGTGCATCAACCTTTCTGCACAGGACACCAATACAAATGATGCAGCAAATGGAGCCATCTCCTGTGTCTTCTACGACATTCAAATACTTGGTAGGTATCAAAGAATTGGGGACATTTTGCCCTTGCTTGTGCATGTGTACTTGTTGACTGTTACACTCCTATGTGCTATCTTGCAGACTGGTCCACTGAGGGTTGTGAAATTGTATTGCAAGATGCAGAGACTGTGACCTGTGCATGCAACCACCTCACAGCCTTCAGTATCCTGCAGGTACAGAGACAATATTCTATGCAGTTTGCACACACACGCACACATACACGCACACATACACACACACACACACACACACACACACACACACACACACACACACACACACACACACACACACACTGAGCACAACCTACGTATATACTGTATATGTATTTGTTAGATTGAACCCAAACTCATACGTACATCTCTGCAGAGTCCAGCTGTCCCAACCACTTCAACTCAGCCCGTCATCACATTGGCGGTCACTCTATCTGTAGTGGGTGGGGCAGTGTTCCTTGCCCTGGTCATCACAGGGGTGGCTTATCTAATCTGGAGGTGTGTGCATGTCTCTAATGCTAGAGTGGCACAGAGAGCACCACACGTACATGACACACACTCAGCTAACTTTACATTCTCTTGTATTCACATTGCCCATGTACAGGAGTCGCCGAAAGTCACACGCAGGTGGCAAAATTGGAGAGTTGTAACTGAATCTTCAGTGGTTACAAGCGAACAACGTAGTACACATACACCTATTCAGGAGCTGTTTGTACTAGAACATGCACCCCCCACCCCCCCTCCCCTCAGATGTAATTTAAGCAACATACTATAACAGGAATATAGACAGCATCATATATAGATACACATGTGCACAGTACATGGAATCATGTAAGATAAGAAGCATTCATGGTCACGGACATCTGGTCATGCTTGGCATGTGTATCCGGTAGTCTGTATGTATGAATGTCGCACATATATATCAATCAACCAAGTTGAACACCACAATCACTCTACCATGAAAGGCATGCACATCCTCCAGGAGTTCAACACCAACGCTCTGTCGAACATCTCCACAGACCCACTCATCTTCAGCTTCATATGTACAGTCATTGCATGCACCTCTACACAATCAATGATATCTTAAGCTTAGAGGCTCATTGTTACGTTGTGACAACTGGTGAAGAGATCGATCTTGATGAGAGCAGAATCAATCAATCAGTGTGATGAGTTTTGTATGCAGGTGATGAAGGCCTACGAGGCTGAAACATCCTGCAATCAGTTGCTATTGATTGATTGACTGATTCTGCTACATGTCATATAGATATATATATATATACGTATATACTCATCAGGACCTATTTGCCAGATGCACCTCTACTTGGAGTCTAAAGTACATCTACACTCTCTCCTGATATTTTCTATATCATACACGTGTACATTCCTTAGTCAGCATGATTCAACCTCCATACATATATGCATACTCCATCACTCGGCCAAGTCTCCACCCGCTGAGAGTGCAGATACATGATGTCACACAGCTTGTCATATGTATCACCACTGCACTCATCGCATTCATATGTATATTAATTATATTATATGTTGTGTTGCCCACTCTCTGCACCCAATCTAGCAGCGTATTGATGAAGACCCTAGTTAACTCTTGCACATTCAAGCACGTTGTTACTATGATATCATCTGCTAGATAGCTATAGCTATAGATAGTAGGTGTACCTGACTTGTACTTAAAATCAGGTTGTGGGATGGTATAGGTTTACTGATTTGTGTCATTCTTGTGGTCTGCAGTCGACTCCTGGCTGAGCCACTGGAAGTGCACGTAGCTTTCTCCGCTGGAACATGGAGAGGGCCAGAGGTTCGGGGAGGCTTGTTCTGTGCTACTTTGCACTGGTGCTGACGACACTGATTAACAGCAGCCTGCAGTATGGTAAGAGCTGGCTGGTGGCTAATGGGAGGAAGTGGGTGGGATTAGAGATGAATCGTACGCTGGATGTCGCCTACTGGTCTGCACTACTGGAGGTATAGAAGGATTGTATGACGAGTGTGTATGTCGCGTCCACCGGAGGGGCATGAGGTTCTGCGCAAGGACGTAGTTAGCTATCAATCGACGGCGAAGTCGTAGTAGCAGAGCCTTCCAGTCCAAACTGTTCCAATGTGGATCGAACGCTCAGGCCCATACACCAGAAAGGGGTTAGCGCTAGGTTTAGGGCTGGTTTCACAAAAGACACTTCGGAGTATTGGTCACCTCCCAGTTGGTACGTATTAATGTACGTAGCGTTTACTTAGGGCGGTAGTTGTGTAGCTTCGCGCACCAAAGATGGCGGTGTCAGGGGACAACTGCTCTGCAGAGGACGGATGACGCTTATTTGAAGCGCAGATAGAGTGGCAGAGTACGGTGACAAGGTAAAATCTTAGCACTGAAGTATATATACGTATAGTTGAAGGCCTATATAGTTTTGGTACTTTGAATCATTTTTGTAGGTTTTTAAGTGTAGCTAGCTAGGTAGCTAGTTTTTACAGGACGTATTTTTATGTAGTAGGCGGCTAGTTAGCTAAGACGGACTAGCTACGTAGGAGGACCCAACATTGTTACTGGGGCGCCCATAAGACGTTGTAATGTGTGGCAGTAAAGAACACTCTACATCAGCAGAGCAGATCCTTCTCAGTGAAGCACATTTAAGATCATACGACTAAAAAGTACTATCATTTCAGAGCGGTTTTAGCTATACGTATATTATATTTTTGGCACACTCGTGTGTTCATTTGAGTCTAGTGTTGTCACTACGTGCTAAGCCTTAAGTTACGTAGTAAGGCTGTTAGTACTTTTGATAACAATGTACACAGATAGCATGCCATGTTCATGTGGGTACAGCCACTCAGATAAGTTGTTGCAAGTCGGCTGCATTGTCTACACTGAGTAAAATTGTGACACCCTGAGTACAATTGTGACACGCTGAGTACAATTATAACATGCTGGATAAAATTGTAACACACTGAGTACAATTGTGGCACGCTGAGTACAATTGTAACACGCTGAATATAAATTTAACACACTGAGTACAATTGTAACACGCTGAGTACAATTGTAACGCACTGAATATGGGATATGTGTATATAGAGACAATATGTACGTACACGTATGTGTTGAGAGGTCTACCTAGAGATTCATGGAGGTTAACTTACTGTATGTATTTATGTGTATAGTTAGTTGTGTAAATGACACTAGCTAAGTAGTTGTGCCATGACTGTGATCCTTCAGTTGCAGATTATGTGAAGAGTGGTGAAATAGAGACTTGCACGAGTTTCACCAGCGTACAAACACATACTTACACACACTTAGTGACATAGGCTCACCTCAGGCTCGTGAGCTTCACCAACAGGCTAGTTGCTCTACTGGGCTTATACACTAATATGGTAGAGGCTACATGACACTTGTTGCTGACTGCTACCTTCATCAGTGATGCACTGATGAAGATAGCAGTCAGCTACCGACGAAACGTCTGAAAAAGTATTAATCTTTTGGCTAGTGTGCAACAAGTGTCATGGAAACTCTACCTAGCCACACAGGTCTTTACAAAATGGTAGAGGCTAGTGGCTACGGTTTTAAATGTCAGTACGTAGTTATGTACAAAACTGACTTTTGCTCCTGACGAAGACCTTTGTGGTCATAACGTTGTACTATTGCAATCTACTGTGCTGCGTGAAATGATTGACGTCACAACTGACTATTATACCATCACCTCACACAGTACAATTAAGCCTCAAAGCACTGGTCCTTATTAGTGGTCGCAGGATCTCAACCCGGCCGTTGTACGTACATAAAGAAGACCGTGGCTGGGATCATAGCCAGGATTAATAGGTTGTGTGGCTGAAACTCCAAAGTAGAACGTGAGTCCTGAATTCCATTTGATTTCGGTTGTGAGTTGTATGACATTTACGGATAGCACTTGATGCTACAGTGATACATAAAACTACACTGACCTATAATTAATTGTAAGTACAGGCAAAGTGTATTATGCCATTTTGCAATCATCGCCATGGACAGGAATTCTAAACAGTTTGGCGTGAGTTGTCACCTTGTTGTATTCATCGCCTTCTAAACTCAAAGGTACCACATACAAAGGAAAAGAGCGGCACTGAACTCAATCCACATTGTGTTGTGTCCAGTGTCTTTGGTGTGGCATCTCAACCTTCTGTCATCACACATAGCCTGCATGCCATAGACAATTAACAGAAGAGACTGCCAAGCTTGTTGCGGGTTGTGAATCAGCTACATTGACATATGCCCAACACAGGAAAGCGTACGTAGCACACACATTGTTTGCAGCAATGGCCCACTGTGAGCCTGCGTCATACTCCAATGAATCACCTTCTGCCTGGACCAAAAACATGGCACTAGGAATGTGTGTCTTCTCATGAGAGCTGCATATTTATTGTATGGAAGGTGTCAGAAGTAGTCCTGTCTAATGTAGGATGGTACCAGGGAAGCTATTATACAGCAATTTGGTCGAAAGGTACCTTTTACACTTCTGTATGTACAGATGGACATTAGCGACTGAAGTTGTCACCAACCTCAAGAGCAGCTCAACCTTTTGTCACTATGTTATGTTTACATATGATCTCTTTAGTGGCTAAAGGTGTTCTGTATTTACAACAACTGTTGCATGCGAGTTATGTAATGTGGGTGGAGTAGGGTGTGTCCAGTGCAAGAGTTTACATAGTCATTCTATACAGTGAAGAATTAAGGGTGGAATTTCTTCTTTTGCAGATGTTCAAGTGCAGTTTGATCCACAGGACTACACGGTCACTGAGGGTGGTGTGGTCGGCATCACTTTGGTAACAAACACTAGTGACTACATGTTTAACTTCACTGTCACTCTCCAGTACATGGATGGGTCAGCTACTGGTGAGTCTTTCAACTGAAACCTCACTTCACAAGAACACTTAAGACATTCTTTCTCAGCTCATAATGAAGTACACAATGTAGTGCTTAGTCCTTACATCCCAGTTCTACCTTCCGTTCACAACAGCTGGCGGTGACTATGAAACTGGTCCATACAATGTGACTTTCACTGCTGGTCAAATGAATGCCACTGTGATGGTGTCTACAATGGATGACAACACAACAGAGCTATCAGAGTACTTCAAAGTGGTGATTAACTCCACAGACCAACCAAGTGTTGTTGAGATTGGCACACCCAACAAGACAGTCATCACTATTGAGGATAATGACCCAGGTATGTGTGCAAATTAATTTGACATTTTGTGCATGCATGTGCATTAGTGTACATGTTACTAATGCAGTGGGGGTGGGGTGGACTGGGACAGGCGAGGAATAACAAGCTGGCTGACGGACAGGGTACGAGACTAGCACATGCATTATTGGGTCAGTGGTGCAATGTGGGTTGCGTAGGAGTGTGGTCAAAGGTGTAGATAACTGGCTATAGCAATCTGCTATGCAATGGTCAATATGGGATGACCTTGATGGTGTCAACAACTGACGACAACATGACAGAGCTATCAGAGTACGTTATGGTGGTGATTGCCTCCACTGACCAACCAAATGCTGTTGAGATAGGGCTGTCCAATGTGTCATTTATCACTATCAAAGATAACAATTTGTGTAGCATACAGTCCATGGTGTCTACCATGGACTGTATGCTACATGGACGACAACACAACAGAGCTATCAGAGTACTTCAGTGCGATGATTACCTCCACTGACCAACCAAGTGCTGCTGAGATTGGTTCACCCAACACGACATTCATCACTATTGAGGATAATGATCCAGGTAGCTTTATACGTAATTAGCAATAGCACTCAGACCAATGTATATAATTACCTACAGCATGCTACCTAACTAAGTGTACAGTACATGGCAGCTACTTCATGAAGTAAAGAAGGAACATTACAGTCTGTGACTGCATGCTTGTGAGATATCTTGTGGTGTATATCAATGTGGTGATGTTGTGCGTCCATTTAGTATTTTGTGTGTGAGCAATGAATGTGGGTTGGAGGAGGTGAATCACATGTGTAGGAGGTACTTTATGAGAGCCTGTGACAAGTAAAGTGGCACATTTACGGCCTCAATGTCTGGTTTTGCCCCAAATGACATCCTCCAGCACAAGCTGCAGGCACTGCCCCTTCTCACCGTAAAGTGAAGTATGTACGTATGGATGGGCGATGGTTCTGGTGTGGTGTACCCCGTCATTAGGCTACAACACCGAACATCTGTCAAGCACAGATGACATCTGTCCCAGTGCTTAACATCACCTCAACCCATTCCATTTGCTATATAGTTAGAGTATGGACCTATAAGAGTTGGTCGGCTATGAATGTCCCTTTGCAACACAATAACTGCCCAAAACAATTACAATTTACAAGGAAACTGTTAAATTGGCTGCCTGAAAACATCGCTGTCACAAAGACGTATAAGATAACAGTGCAACTGCAACTGCACGGCAGTGTGAGTGAGAGTTATGGTGTTGTACGTGTGTAGCATTAACAATAGCTCTGGCTACCTAAGCAGGTATGAGATGTTTAGACCTTTTAAGTACAAAAGGCCATGGCGTTAGTCACTATTGAGGATAATGATCCAGGTGTGTGTGCACAATCGAAACATTTTTGTGCATTCGTGTGTTTTTGTGTGTGAGTATATAATGGGATGTGACAAAGGCTAGTATACAAAGATCTAGTATGCACGAGCTTAGAGTGTGATAAGCATGTTGAATGTATATACTATATATATATGCTTGTGTTCATGAATATACATACGGCAGCTGTGTGGGTGGGTATGATGGAGGCTAAGGTGTTGTGTGTGTGTGTGTACAGTATGTATATTACAGCATTAGCCATGACTCTGCTTACCTGAGCAGGCAGGAAGCTGTTGTGATAATTAATGGAAGTGTTAATTTGCTTGCAGCTGTTCAAGTGCAGTTTCAACCACAGAACTACACCGTCACTGAGGGCGGTGTGGTCAACGTCACTTTGGTAACAAGTACTAGTAATTACGAGTTTGACTTCAATGTCACTCTTCAGTACATGAATGGGTCAGCTACTGGTGAGTCTTGTTCGGTGACTTGTACGTCATTAAGCGTTTTAGGAACCCTTCATAATTATGTCCCATCTCATCCCATCCCATGTCTTTGATAGTAGATACTGTATGGTGATTGGGTGTAATCCTCACATTCTTCTCCTTCCAATTGACAGCTGGCAGTGACTTCACACCTGGTCCATACACTGTGACCTTCACTGCTGGTCAACCGTCAGCCATCTTGATGGTCTCTCCAAATGATGACAACACAGCAGAGCTGTCAGAGTACTTTACATTGATGATCAACTCTGTGAACAGACCAGATGTTGTGGAGATTGGCTCACCCAACTCTTCAGTCATCACTATTGTAGATAACGATGGTGTGTGTGTGTGTGCGTGTGCGTGTGTGTGTGTGTGTGTGTGTGTGTGTGTGTGTGTGTGTGTGTGTGTGTGTGTGTGTGTGTGTGTGTGTGTGTGTGTGTGTGTGTGTGTGTGTGTGTGTGTGTGTGTGTGTGTGTGTGTGTGTGTGTGTGTGCACATGAGAGTGTCATGGTTGGGTTGAAAGTTTCATCTATCTATGTACCTTTCGTTTGAATGCATCTACAATAATTTTATGTATGCAGTTGCATATACGTACCTACAAGACAGTGAAGACACTGATCTGATACGCATAAAGTACAATACAACTTCTTCCTGCGCAGTTGTTCAGCTGAGGTTTGCTCCACAGAACTACACTGTCACTGAGGGTGGCTCAGTCAATATCACATTGGAAGCAGTTCCTCCCTCTGACGGCTATGACTTTAACTTCACTGTGACTCTCCAGTACATGAATGGGTCAGCTATTGGTGAGTGTGCCTAACTGCAGTAACTGACAAGGATTGGTCATATTGAACATCACCTTTACATCTCAGAGGTCATTTCCCTTTCCCTCTCAACAGCTGGATATGACTATACACCTGGTCCATACACTGTGACATTCACTGCTGGTCAAATGACTGCCACCTTGATGGTGTCTACCATGGACGACAGCTCAACAGAGCTATTAGAGTACTTCAAAGTGATGATCAACTCCACTGACAAACCAAGTGCTGTTATGATTGTCTCACCCAGCACAGCATTCATCGCTATTGAGGATAATGATCCAGGTACTGTACAGATAAATGAGCCTGATGGGACACACATGCATGTGCTGTGCACGTACGTATCGTAATTGCTTTTAAGTCAGAGTCAAACTCTGTATCTGCATGCACTGAGCAGATTGTTTGTAATGCATCTATGCAGTGGCTACGTACATATCCAGGTACTGTATGTGCACAATTAATTTGGCATTTTGTCCATACACGTGCATTAGTGTGTATGTTACTAAGGCAGTGTGGGGGTGGGGTGGACTGGGGCAGGCAGCGAATAAAATGGACGCCAATAGACAGGGTTGTTGGGTACTAGACTAGCACGTGCATGCATTTTTGGGTCAGTAGTGCAATGTGGGTGGGGTGGGTATGGGTAGAGGTGTATATAGGTTGTAAAAATTGGTGATAATTCTGTGATTGTGTGTGTGTTTGTATGAGTAATGTTGTGTGTGCAACATTACAGATGTGGCATGTGTGGTATTTGAGTAATAATTTAATAGCTGTTTTATACAGTTTCATTTCTTCATTTGTAGCTGTATCATTTGCTCAGCAGAGCTACAATGTCACTGAGGGTGGCACTGTCAAGATCACCTTGGTTACAACCACTAGTATTTATGACTTTAACTTCACTGTGACTCTCCAGTACATGAATGGGTCAGCTATTGGTGAGTGTGCCTAACAGCAGTAACTGACAAGGATTGGTCATCTCTGACATCACATTTACATCTCAGTGGTCATTTCCCTTTCCCTCTCAACAGCTGGCTATGACTATACACCTGGTCCATACACTGTGGACTTCACTGCTGGTCAACTGTATGCCACCTTGATGGTGTCTACCATGGACGACAACACAACAGAGCTATCAGAGTACTTCAAAGTGATGATCATCTCCACTGACCAACCAGGGGCTGTTGAGATTGGCTCACCCAACATGACATCTATCACTATTGAGGATAATGACCCAGGTATGTGTGCAAATTAATTTGACGTTTTGTGCATGCATGTGCATTAGTGTGCATGTTACTAATGCAGTGGGGGGTGGGGTGGACTGGGACAGGCGAGGAATAACAAGCCGGCCAATGGACAGGGTACGAGACTAGCACATGCATTATTGGGTCAGTGGTGCAATGTGGGTAGCGTAGGAGTGTGGTCAAAGGTGTGGATAACTGGCTATAGCAATGATCAATATGGGATGACCTTGATGGTGTCAACAACTGACGACAACATGACAGAGCTATCAGAGTACTTTATGGTGGTGATTGCCTCCACTGACCAACCAAATGCTGTTGAGATAGGGCTGTCCAATGTGTCATTTATCACTATCAAAGATAACAATTTGTGTAGCATACAGTCCATGGTGTCTACCATGGACTGTATGCTACATGGACGACAACACAACAGAGCTATTAGAGTACTTCAGTGCGATGATTACCTCCACTGACCAACCAAGTGCTGCTGAGATTGGTTCACCCAACATGACATTCATCACTATTGAGGATAATGACCCAGGTAGCTTTATACATAATTAGCAATAGCACTCAGACCAATGTATATAATTACCTACAGTAGCATGCTACCTAACTAAGTGTACAGTACATGGCAGCTACTTCATGAAGTGAAGGAGGAAACTTACAGTCTGTGACTGCATGCTTGTTGAGATATCATGTGGTGTATATCAATGTGGTGATGTTGTGTGGCCATTTAGTATTTTGTGTGTGAGCAATGAGTGTGGGTTGGAGGAGGTGAATCACATGTGTAGGAGGTACTTTATGAGAGCTTGTGACAAGTAAATTGGCACATTTATGGCCTCAATGTCTGGTTTTGCCCCAAATGACATCCTCCAGCACAAACTGCAGGCACTGCCCCTTCTCGCCGTAAAGTGAAGTATGTACGTATGGATGGACGATGGTTCTGGTGTAGTGTACCCCGTCATTAGGCTACAACACCGAACATCTCTCAAGCACAGACGACATCTGTCCCAGTGCTTAACATCACTCCAACCCTTTCCATTTGCTATATACGTAGTTTGAGTATGGACCTATAAGAGTTGGTCGGCTATGAATGTCCCTTTGCAACACAATAGCTGCCCAAAACAATTACAATTTACAAGGAAACTGTTCAATTGGCTGCATAAAAACTAACTGTCACAAAGACAGTATAATATGCATGTGAGGTGCAGGTTGAGGTGTTGCATGCATGTGTGTAGCATTAACAATAGCTCTGTTTGACTAGCAAGTGTGAGATGTTGCTGTACGAATTGGGTGGGGGTATAATCTCATACCTGGACCCTGTGTGTCTGCTATGATTTCATTTCCACCTAAAATGGCAGCCAGCAGACAGAGTGGGGCCAGGTATCGGAATAGCTAGTCGGGCTCGAGGTGTAGTATAGTGAAATTAGGTATTGATTGTATGTCGTTACTGTACATGGGTATATACCACCTGTTCATTTGCAGCTGTTCTAGTGTGGTTTGATGCACTGAACTACACCGTCACTGAGGGTGGTACTGTCAACATCACTTTGGTGACAAACACTACCGATTACGAGTTTGATTTCAGTGTCTCACTGCTTGAAACCATGAATGGGTCTGCCACTGGTAAGTGACTTGCGTATATATGTATTTATTTCTTCAAGTAATTAATGTCATCTTATCTTTGCTATGTACAATTTTGTATAGTAGATACTTTATATAGCAGCGATTGGTCATTCTTATTGGCTTGTCTTCTATATACGCTTTCCATCTTACAGCTGGTGATGATTTTGCTGCTGGTCCTTACAATGTGAACTTCACTGCTGGTCAACAGTCAGCCACTTTGATGCTGCCCACCGTGGATGACAATGTCACAGAGCTGTACGAATGCTATAAGGTGGTGATTATTAGAGTCATCAAATCATTCTATGATGTGACTGTTGTGATTGGCTCACGGTACTTGCTATGGATCTGCATCATAGACAATGATCCAGGTACCATGCACACAGTCTAACTATACAAATGATTGTGTGAGTTGCATGTAATACGTATGTGTCTAAGCTGCAGTTAATACAGTATGCATGTAATAGGTGTAAAATAAACTGCAGTTAATATGTTCATTTTTACTCTGAAATATATGATTGACTTTGTGTGTATATAGATATAGATGTGCACACGAATACAAGCGATGTGTGTGCTGGTCGTGCAGAGGCTAAAGTGTTGCTGTTGTATACCGCTAGCCATGAGTTTGCTTGCCTTGCTAGAGGTGGACACTGTGATATTTGTGTCATTACGTGTTTGAACTTTTATTTGCAGCTGTTCAAGTGTGGTTTGATGCCCTGAACTACACCGTCACTGAGGGTGGTACTGTCAACATCACTTTGGTGACAGACACTACCGATTACGAGTTTGACTTCAGTGTCTCACTGCTTGACACCATGAATGGGTCTGCCACTGGTGAGTGACTTACATACGCATTGATTACCCCTCGGTGTGCATGGGCCACAGGGTTACTGCAGTCATCTGTGTTTGTCTGTACCACGCTACACTCAAACTACAGCCTACGAGGCATCTTCAGAGCGACAGTAGCAGCTTCAGTACAATGGTTGCTCCCAAACTAAACAAGCAATTTCACTGAAACGACCGCGTTTGAGAGCTAGTACTTGCAGTGTCTTTCTCCGTCATTCAACAGGGCCAAATCGAGAATAACTGTAATATTGTCAATACTCCTTAGCGAGTGATGTGGTACAGGCGCATTGCTGCGTAAGGGTACTGGAGTGATGGGTTATTGAGCGTAATCACAGCAACTGGAGTTCACATTAAACCAATCAATGACCAGGACGTTTCAATCCAAAGATCAACCTCAACTGGTACATGTAACTGATACGACTGAGGAAAACCTAATTTAAATAGGTGTGGTGTGACGGTAGATGACGTATGATGTCGGAATAAATTAAATGTGACAGTGGATGATGTGTGGTGTCAATACTGTTGCCAGGATGAGTAGCTAGTGGATAAATTTATAGTGAATCAATTGTTAGGGGTGGTTGTGACCTTGGGGTGGGCAAATGAAGGGTTGTCATATTGAGCTTAGGTGCCGGCCACAATCAAGGTTGGATGTTACTTCTTCCTTTCCGATGTGTATAGCTTCAACAGTCCTCCTTCGTGTGTAGTTTGTCTCCACCAGCTTCACTGTGGCTGCTTCCCAGTCTATATACCTTGTGCTGTGTCTTCCATGTGTGTACAGCAATCCCATTGTTTGTGTCATTCCTTTTGACTGCTCCTTTCTACTCGCTCAGTCTTTTCTCCAACGTTCTTCCAGTTTCTCCAATGTACACGCATGTTCATTCAGCACAGGGTATCTGGTACACAACTCCTCTTTTCTTCCACACTGGTTGTAGCTCCTTTGCCTGTACCAGGGCCTTGCAAGCTTCAGAGGCATCAGTGAGAGGATTGAACGAGCGTGTAGGCCACTGGGGATTAGGATAATGTTCTAAAAGTCTAGAGGAAGACACAATTTGCATCTCTGCACTGCACGTGGACTAAAATTGAACTTCGCATGCATGGTTACATGTGTTAACCCGAGCCCAGGATAACATGACGTTAAATAGCAAAAGTGAAACACAACTGGTGCAGTAATGACTTAAACGTGTATGAAAAATAAGGCATGCAAAACACATATATACGTAAGCAATATGTACATACAGTGAACTAAGCGTGTAGACAGTACACCATTAATCTGTTACAGCAAGTTAGCAAAGCTAGCAAGGATCGACATCAGCTATAGTGTGCGTGGTGCACATTTAGGCCAACATCAGCTAAACTCAATGTGGTTTTCTCACGAAGGAGAACGACCAAAATGGCCGGTAGCTATCTCCGGCAGGTCGGTCTCTCCCCCATGTGAGTTTCCTCTGTGTATGTTCGTCTCCTCTGTGATGGTATCAGCTCACCAGAGAGCACCTTGAGCACATAATGTAACCATAATACAGACTGCATGTGCCCATGTCGAGGGCGCTGCACTTTAGTGCTTTCGTTCCTTCAAGTAATGCCACTTTTGCTATGTTCAATGTTGTATAGTAGATATTTTATATAGCAGTGATTGGTCATTCTTATTGGCTTGTCTTCCATATACGCTTTCCATCTTACAGCTGGTGATGATTTTGCTGCTGGTCCTTACAATTTGAACTTCACTGCTGGTCAACAGTCAGCCACTTTGATGCTGCCCACCGTGGATGACAATGCCACAGAGCTATACGAGTGCTTTAAGTTGGTGATTGGTCCAATATATGTTACTACAGTCATCATCAAACCATTCTTTGATGTGATGGTTGTTGAGCCTGGCTCAAAATACTTGCTATGGATCTGCATCATAGACAATGATCCAGGTACCATGCACACAGTGTGACCATACAAATGAATGTGTGAGATGCATGTAATACGTATGTGTCTAAGCTGCAGTTAATACAGTACTTATGTTCATTTTTACTCTGAAATATATGATTGACTTTGTGTGTATATAGATATAGATGTGCACACGAATACAAGCGATGTGTGTGCTGGTCGTGCAGAGGCTAAAGTGTTGTTGTTGTAAACCGCTAGCCATGAGTTTGCTTGCCTTGCATGAGGTGGACACTGTGATATTTGTGTCATTACGTGTTCAAACTTTATATTTGCAGCTGTTCTAGTGTGGTTTGATGCACTAAACTACAACATCACTGAGGGTGGTACTGTCAACATCACTTTGGTGACAAACACTACCGATTACGAGTTTGACTTCAGTGTCTCACTGCTTGACACCATGAATGGGTCTGCCACTGGTGAGTGCCTTACATACGTATTGATTACCCCTCGGCGTGCATGGGCCACAGGGTTACTGCAGTCGTCTGTGTTTGTCTGTACCAGGCTACACTCAAACTACAGCCTACGAGGCATCTTCAGAGCGACAGTAGCAGCTTCAGTACAACAGTTGCTCCCAAACTAAACAAGCAATTTCACTAAAACAGACGTGTTCGAGAGCTAGTACTTGCAGCATGTTTCTCCGTCATTCAACAGGGCCAAATCGAGAAGAGCTACAAGATTGTGAATACGCCTTAGCGAGTGATGTGGTACAGGCGCATTGCTGCATAAGGGTACTGGTAGTGATGGGTATTGAGCGTAATCGCAGCGACTGGAGTTCACATTAAACCAATCAATGACCAGGACATTTCAATCCAAAGATCTACCTCAACTGGTACATGTAACTGATACGACTGAGGAAAACCTAATTTAAATAGGTGTGGTGTGACGGTAGATGACGTATGATGTCGGAATAAATTAAATGTGACAGTGGATGATGTGTGGTGTCAATACTGTTGCCAGGATGAGTAGCTAGTGGATAAATTTATAGTGAATCAATTGTTAGGGGTGGTTGTGACCTTGGGGTGGGCAAATGAAGGGTTGTCATATTGAGCTTAGGTGCCGGCCACAATCAAGGTTGGATGTTACTTCTTCCTTTCCGATGTGTATAGCTTCAACCGTCCTCCTTCGTGTGTAGTTTGTCTCCACCGGCTTCACTGTGGCTGTTTCCCAGTCTACCTTGTCCTGTGTCTTCCATGTGTGTACAGCAATCCCATTGTTTGTGTCATTCCTTTTGACTGCTCCTTTCTACTCGCTCAGTCTTTTCTCCAACGTTCTTCCAGTTTCTCCAATGTACACGCATGTTCATTCAGCACAGGGTATCTGGTACACAACTCCTCTTTTCTTCCACACTGGTTGTAGCTCCTTTGCCTGTACCAGGGCCTTGCAAGCTTCAGAGGCATCAGTGAGAGGATTGAACGAGCGTGTAGGCCACTGGGGATTAGGATAATGTTCTAAAAGTCTAGAGGAAGACACAATTTGCATCTCTGCACTGCACGTGGACTAAAATTGAACTTCGCATGCATGGTTACATGTGTTAACCCGAGCCCAGGATAACATGACGTTAAATAGCAAAAGTGAAACACAACTGGTGCAGTAATGACTTAAACGTGTATGAAAAATAAGGCATGCAAAACACATATATACGTAAGCAATATGTACATACAGTGAACTAAGCGTGTAGACAGTACACCATTAATCTGTTACAGCAAGTTAGCAAAGCTAGCAAGGATCGACATCAGCTATAGTGTGCGTGGTGCACATTTAGTGCAACATCAGCTAAACTCAATGTGGTTTTCTCACGAAGGAGAATGACCAAAATGACTGGTAGCAAATCTCCAGCAGTATCGGTCTCTTTCCCTTGTAAATTTCCTCTGTGTATGTTCGTCTCCTCTGTGATGGTATCAGCTCACCAGAGAACACCTTGAGCACATCATGTAACCATAATACAGACTGCATGTGCCCGCGCCGAGGGCTCTGCACTTTAGTGCTTTCATTCCTTCAAGTAATGCCACTTTTGCTATGTACAATTTTGTATAGTAGATATTTTATATAGCAGTGATTGGTCATTCTTATTGGCTTGTCTTCTGTATACGCTTTCCATCTTACAGCTGGTGATGATTTTGCTGCTGGTCCTTACAATGTGAACTTCACTGCTGGTCAAGAGTCGGCCACTTTGATGCTGCCCACCGTGGATGACAATGTCACAGAGCTATACGAGTGCTTTAAGGTGTTGATTGGGCCAATAGATGTTACTACAGTCATCATCAAACCATTCTATGGTGTGGTTGTTGTGCCTGGCTCAAAATACTTGCTATGGATCTGCATCATAGACAATGATCCAGGTACCATGCACACAGTCTAACCATACACTGAATGTGTGAGATGCATGTAATACGTATGTGTCTAAGCTGCAGTTAATACAGTACGTATGTTCATTTTTACTCTGAAATATATGATTGACTTTGTGTGTATATAGATATAGATGTGCACACGAATACAAGCGATGTGTGTGCTGGTCGTGCAGAGGCTAAAGTGTTGTTGTTGTAAACCGCTAGCCATGAGTTTGCTTGCCTTGCATGAGGTGGACACTGTGATATTTGTGTCATTACGTGTTCAAACTTTATATTTGCAGCTGTTCTAGTGTGGTTTGATGCACTAAACTACAACGTCACTGAGGGTGGTACTGTCAACATCACTTTGGTGACAAACACTACCGATTACGAGTTTGACTTCAGTGTCTCACTGCTTGACACCATGAATGGGTCTGCCACTGGTGAGTGACTTACATACGTATTGATTACCCCTCGGCGTGCATGGGCCACAGGGTTACTGCAGTCGTCTGTGTTTGTCTGTACCACGCTACACTCAAACTACAGCCTACGAGGCATCTTCAGAGCGACAGTAGCAGCTTCAGTACAACAGTTGCTCCCAAACTAAACAAGCAATTTCCCTTAAACGGTCGTGTTCGAGAGCTAGTACTTGCAGCATGTTTCTCCGTCGTTCAACAGGGCCAAATCGAGAAGAGCTACAAGATTGTGAATACTCCTTAGCGAGTGATGTGGTACAGGCGCATTGCTGCGTAAAGGTACTGGTAGTGATGGGTATTGAGCGTAATCGCAGCGACTGGAGTTCACATTAAACCAATCAATGACCAGGACATTTCAATCCAAAGATCAACCTCAACTGGTACATGTAACTGATACGACTGAGGAAAACCTAATTTAAATAGGTGTGGTGTGACGGTAGATGACGTATGATGTCGGAATAAATTAAATGTGACAGTGGATGATGTGTGGTGTCAATACTGTTGCCAGGATGAGTAGCTAGTGGATAAATTTATAGTGAATCAATTGTTAGGGGTGGTTGTGACCTTGGGGTGGGCAAATGAAGGGTTGTCATATTGAGCTTAGGTGCCGACCGCAATCATGGTGTGATGTTACTTCTTCCTTTCCGATGTGTACAGCTTCAACAGTCCTCCTTCGTGTGTAGTTTGTCTCCACCGGCTTCACTGTGGCTGTTTCCCAGTCTACCTTGTGCTGTGTCTTCCATGTGTGTACAGCAATCCCATTGTTTGTGTCATTCCTTTTGACTGCTCCTTTCTGCTTGCTATATATATATATACGAACATGAAGCCATACAAAAAAACTAAATCTGAAAACAATATAGTAAGTAGGTGTGGTGTGACGGTAGATGACGTATGATGTCGGAATAAATTAAATGTGACCGCGGATGATGTGTGGTGTCAATGCTGTTGCCAGGATGAGTAGCTAGTGGATAAACTTAGTGTGAATCAACTGTTAGGGATGGTTGTGACCTTGGGGTGGGCAAATGAGGGGTTGCCCTACTGGGCTTAGGTGCCAGCCGCAATCATGGTTGGATGTTACTTCTTCCTTTCTCCTGTGTATAGCTTCAACAGTCCTCCTTCGTGTGTAGTTTGTCTCCACCAGCTTCACTGTTGCTGCTTCCCAGTCCACGTTGTGCTGTGTCTTCCATGTGTGTACAGCAATCCCATTGTTTGTGTCATTCCTTTTGACTGCTTCTTTGTGCTCGCTCAGTCTTTTCTCCAACGTTCTTCCAGTTTCTTCAATGTACACGTATGTTCATTCAGCACAGGGTATCGGGTACACAATTCCTCTTTTCTTCCACACTGGTTGTGGCTCCTTTGCCTGTACCAGGGCCTTGCAAGCGTCACGCATCAGTGAGAGGATTACATGTCGTAGGCCACTGGGGATTAGGATAACCTTAAAGTCTAGAGGAACATGCAATTTGCATCAATGCACTGCACGTGGACTAAAATTGAACTGCGCATGCATGGTTACATGTGTTAACTCAAGCACAGAATTACATGACGTTAAATAACAAAAGGAAACGCAACTCGTGCAGTAATGACTTAAAGGTGTATGAAAAATACGTAAGGCATGCAAAACACATATATAGGATAAGTGTACAATGAAATATATGTACGTACAGTGAACTAAGCGTGTAGACAGTACACAATAAATCTGTTACAGCAAGTTAGCATAGGTAGCAAAGTATGACATCAGCTAACTCCATGTGGTTTTCTCACGAAGGAGAATGACCAAAATGGCCAGTAGCTATCCCCAGCAGTATCGGTTTCTCTCCCATGTCAGTTTCCTCTGTGTATGTTCTTCTCCTCCGTGATGGTATCAGCTCACCAGAGAGCACCTTGAGCACATAATGTAACCATAATACAGACTGCATGTGCCCACGCCGAGGGCTCTGCACTTTAGTGCTTTCGTTCCTTCAAGTAATGCCACTTTTGCTATGTACAATTTTGTATAGTAGATATTTTATATAGCAGTGATTGGTCATTCTTATTGTCTTCTGTATACGCTTTCCATCTTACAGCTGGTGATGATTTTGCTGCTGGTCCTTACAATGTGAACTTCACTGCTGGTCAACAGTCAGCCACTTTGATGTTGCCCACCAAGGATGACAATGCCACAGAGCTATACGAGTGCTTTAAGGTGTTGATTACGCGAGTATATATTATTACAGTTATCAACAAACCATTCTCTGATGTGACTGTTGTGTTTGGCTCACACTTGCTATGGATCTACATCAAAGACAATGATCCAGGTACTAGTGACGATACTCACTGCCAGTATATATAATAGAATGTGACATAGGGTGTCTTTTTTACTGGTATACAAACACATTTTTAATTTGAGCTTCCCTGGTCTATCGGGGATTACAGCAACATGTATGTGCACACACAATGTACGTATATAAGAGATTGTGTGGGCTCGTGGTATTGCAGGATCAAGTGTACATATGAGTGGATTGGAATCAAAGATTTTATACTGGGTTATGGTTCATTTGCAGCTGTTCAAGTATCATTTGCACAACAGAGCTACACCATCACTGAGGGTGGTGCTGTCAACATCACTTTGGTGACAAGCACTGATAATTATGAGTTTGACTTCACTGTGACTCTCCTGCCCCTGGTGGACTACTACTGGTACTGGAACGGGTATGGGTACGAGTACAGGTTAGCTACTGGTGAGTCTTGTTCAGTGACTTATATGGTGACTCATATCAAAACCTGATCGCTATTTCATGACTGTGAACTTATGCATCCTTAATTACATTCTCTTCTCTGTCTTCCAATGACAGCTGACAGTGACTACGAAAGTGGTCCATACACTGTGACCTTCACTGCTGGTGAAATATCAGCCACCTTGATGGTGTCTACCATGGACGACAGCACAACAGAGCTATCAGAGTACTTCAAAGTGGTGATTAACTCCACTGACCAACCAAGTGCTGCTGAGATTGTCTCACCCAACAAGACGGTCATCACTATTGAGGATAATGACCCAGGTATTAATTTTATGTGTACTGTCTGACCATACAAATGAATGAGAGTCCCATACATGTATTATGTGACTTCACATACATAGTCTCATGAGGTGTGCAGGTATATTGTGTGCGTGCAAGTGGTTTGGCAAGTGAGTTTGTGTGCAAGGGGCGTGCGTGGGTTCTAGCCATGTACCCTGCTCTGATGGTTGTGATTGGCTCATCACTCTTTACATGCCTTTGATCACTGTCACAAAGACAATGACCCAGGTACCATGCAATGAATGTGCCAGATGCAAGTATTAATAACTAGGGCATGCATAAGAATGCACGAGCCTCGCTAGTGACAGACTCAAGCAAAATGGTGGATGGCCCTGATGAAGGCCAGGCCTGAATATAGGTCATTTGTCTTGCCCATAGCATGTGCCTGAATAGGTCATTTGTCTTGCCTACAGAATGTCCCTGCTTCTCAATTGCCACCCCCTTATGTGGACTTGCCCAAGAGCAAATCCAGTGGGGTGCACTTTTATGCACACCTTCGAGAGAGCAGTGGAAGGGGTCCGGGCCATGCGGGTGGAATGACGTAAACCAAAAATGGTCGACTAGCTGGAACCATGTAGCACCCCTATCTAGCAATACGCAACGCCAGCAAAGATGTGAATGCAGCCTAAAGCATTACAGTGTTTCTGCGTTCAGATTCGCTGCGGATTCTGTCAAAGCGGAGCTCGTAGTTGTCGTACGCGCCAGTGACGAACAGGAAGCACTTACACCATCTGGGTGTCTCGGGTTGACTGGGACAAATATAGATGTACAGTGCAATGCATATATAAAATTTATACGTATATACAAACGCCAAGCGACACCACAACGCGATTACTTGCCTCGCTTTACAGCTCATTGCTTAGAGTTTGATCAAACATGTGGAATGTACGTGTATGTACTATATGCTTGTGTGCATGAGTTTGTATACAACAACAGTGTGGGTGGGTATGATGGAGGCTTTTGTGTGTGCGTACATATATATATAGCCATACCATGCATGCTTGTATATTTATTTGTTTGCAGCTGTTCAAGTGTGGATTGACCAGCGGAACTACACCATCACTGAGGGTGATTCTGTCAACATCACCTTGGCGACAAACACTGATAATTATGAGTTTGACTTCACTGTGACTCTCTTGACCCCGGTGGACTACTACTGGTACTGGAACGGGTATGGGTATGGGTACAGGTTAGCTACTGGTGAGTCTTGCTCAGTGACTTATATGGTGACTCGTTTCAGAAAAACACATCACTATTTCGTGAATGCACGCATCCTTAATTACATTCTCTTCTCTGCCTTCCATTCAACAGCTGGCAGTGACTATGAAGCTGGTCCGTACACTGTGACCTTCACCGCTGGTCAAGTGTATGCCACCTTGACGGTGTCTACCATCGACGACAACACAACAGAGCTAACAGAGTACTTCAAAGTGGCAATTAACTCCACTGACCAACCAAGTGTTGTTGAGATTGCCGCACCCAACAAGACAGTCATCCCTATTGAAGATAATGACCCAGGTATTAATTTTATGTGTACTGTCTGACCATACAAATGAATGTGAGTCTCATACATGTATTATGTGACTTCACATACATAGTCTCATGAGGTGTGCAGGTATATTGTGTGTGTGCAAGTGGTTTTGTGTGCAAACGGCGTGGGTGGGTTCTAGCCATGTACCCTGCTCTGATGTTTGTGATTGGCTCATCACTCTTTACATGCCTTTGATCACCATCACAAAGACAATGACCCAGGTACCATGCAATGAATGTGCCAGATGCAAGTATTAATAACTAGGGCATGCATAAGAATGCACGAGCCTCGCTAGTGACAGACTCAAGCAAAATGGTGGATGACCCCGATGAAGGCCAGGCCTGAATATAGGTCATTTGTCTTGCCTACAGAATGTCCCTGCTTCTCAATTGCCACCCCCTTATTTGGACTTGCCCAAGAGCAAATCCAATGGGGTGCACTTTTATGCACACCTTCGAGAGAGCAGTGGAAGGGGTCTGGGCCATGCGGGTGGAATGACGTAAACCAAAAATGGTCGACTGGCAGGAACCATGTAGCATCCCAATCTAGCAATACGCAACGCCAGCAAAGATGTGAATGCAGCCTAAAGCATTACAGTGTTAATGCGTTCAGATTCGCTGCGGATTCTGTCAAAGCGGAGCTCGTAGTTGTCGTACGCGCCAGTGACGAACAGGAAGCACTTACACCATCTGGGTGTCTCGGGTTGACTGGGACAAATATAGATGTACAGTGCAATGCATATATAAAATTTATACGTATATACAAACGCCAAGCGACACCACAACGCGATTACTTGCCTCGATTTACAGCTCATTGCTTAGAGTTTGATCAAACATGTGGAATGTACGTGTATGTACTATATGCTTGTGTGCATGAGTTTGTATACAACAGCAGTGTGGGTGGGTATGATGGAGGCTTTTGTGTGTGCGTACATATATATATAGCCATACCATGCATACTTGTATATTAATTTGTTTGCAGCTGTTCAAGTGTGGATTGAAGAGCAGAACTACACCATCACTGAGGGTGATTCTGTCATCATCACCTTGGCGACAAACACTGATAATTATGAGTTTGACTTCACTGTGACTCTCTTGACCCCGGTGGACTACTACTGGTACTGGAACGGGTATGGGTACGAGTATGGGTACAGGTTAGCTACTGGTGAGTGTTGTTCAGTGACTTATATGGTGACTCGTTTCAGAAAAAACACATCACTATTTCGTGAATGCGCGCATCCTTAATTACATTCTCATCTCTACCTTCCATTCAACAGCTGGCAGTGACTATGAAGCTGGTCCGTACACTGTGACCTTCACCGCTGGTCAAGTGTATGCCACCTTGACGGTGTCTACCATCGACGACAACACAACAGAGCTAACAGAGTACTTCAAAGTGGCGATTAACTCCACTGACCAACCAAGTGTTGTTGAGATTGCCGCACCCAACAAGACAGTCATCCCTATTGAAGATAATGACCCAGGTATTAATTTTATGTGTACAGTCTGACCATACAAATGAATGTGAGTCTCATACATGTATTATGTGACTTCACATACATAGTCTCATGAGGTGTGCAGGTATATTGTGTGTGTGCAAGTGGTTTTGTGTGCAAACGGCGTGGGTGGGTTCTAGCCATGTACCCTGCTCTGATGTTTGTGATTGGCTCATCACTCTTTACATGCCTTTGATCACCATCACAAAGACAATGACCCAGGTACCATGCAATGAATGTGCCAGATGCAAGTATTAATAACTAGGGCATGCATAAGAATGCACGAGCCTCGCTAGTGACAGACTCAAGCAAAATGGTGGATGACCCCGATGAAGGCCAGGCCTGAATATAGGTCATTTGTCTTGCCTACAGAATGTCCCTGCTTCTCAATTGCCACCCCCTTATTTGGACTTGCCCAAGAGCAAATCCAATGGGGTGCACTTTTATGCACACCTTCGAGAGAGCAGTGGAAGGGGTCTGGGCCATGCGGGTGGAATGACGTAAACCAAAAATGGTCGACTGGCAGGAACCATGTAGCATCCCAATCTAGCAATACGCAACGCCAGCAAAGATGTGAATGCAGCCTAAAGCATTACAGTGTTAATGCGTTCAGATTCGCTGCGGATTCTGTCAAAGCGGAGCTCGTAGTTGTCGTACGCGCCAGTGACGAACAGGAAGCACTTACACCATCTGGGTGTCTCGGGTTGACTGGGACAAATATAGATGTACAGTGCAATGCATATATAAAATTTATACGTATATACAAACGCCAAGCGACACCACAACGCGATTACTTGCCTCGATTTACAGCTCATTGCTTAGAGTTTGATCAAACATGTGGAATGTACGTGTATGTACTATATGCTTGTGTGCATGAGTTTGTATACAACAGCAGTGTGGGTGGGTATGATGGAGGCTTTTGTGTGTGCGTACATATATATATAGCCATACCATGCATACTTGTATATTAATTTGTTTGCAGCTGTTCAAGTGTGGATTGAAGAGCAGAACTACACCATCACTGAGGGTGATTCTGTCATCATCACCTTGGCGACAAACACTGATAATTATGAGTTTGACTTCACTGTGACTCTCTTGACCCCGGTGGACTACTACTGGTACTGGAACGGGTACGAGTATGGGTACAGGTTAGCTACTGGTGAGTGTTGTTCAGTGACTTATATGGTGACTCGTTTCAGAAAAAACACATCACTATTTCGTGAATGCGCGCATCCTTAATTACATTCTCATCTCTACCTTCCATTCAACAGCTGGCAGTGACTATGAAGCTGGTCCGTACACTGTGACCTTCACCGCTGGTCAAGTGTATGCCACCTTGACGGTGTCTACCATCGACGACAACACAACAGAGCTAACAGAGTACTTCAAAGTGGCGATTAACTCCACTGACCAACCAAGTGTTGTTGAGATTGCCGCACCCAACAAGACAGTCATCCCTATTGAAGATAATGACCCAGGTATTAATTTTATGTGTACAGTCTGACCATACAAATGAATGTGAGTCTCAAACATGTATTATGTGACTTCACATACGTAGTCTCATGAGGTGTGCAGGTATATTGTGTGTGTGCAAGTGGTTTTGTGTGCAAACGGCGTGGGTGGGTTCTAGCCATGTACCCTGCTCTGATGTTTGTGATTGGCTCATCACTCTTTACATGCCTTTGATCACTGTCACAAAGACAATGACCCAGGTACCATGCAATGAATGTGCCAGATGCAAGTATTAATAACTAGGGCATGCATAAGAATGCACGAGCCTCGCTAGTGACAGACTCAAGCAAAATGGTGGATGGCCCTGATGAAGGCCAGGCCTGAATATAGGTCATTTGTCTTGCCCATAGCATGTGCCTGAATAGGTCATTTGTCTTGCCTACAGAATGTCCCTGCTTCTCAATTGCCACCCCCTTATTTGGACTTGCCCAAGAGCAAATCCAGTGGGGTGCACTTTTATGCACACCTTCGAGAGAGCAGTGGAAGGGGTCCGGGCCATGCGGGTGGAATGACGTAAACCAAAAATGGTCGACTAGCTGGAACCATGTAGCACCCCTATCTAGCAATACGCAATGCCAGCAAAGATGTGAATGCAGCCTAAAGCATTACAGTGTTTCTGCGTTCAGATTCGCTGCGGATTCTGTCAAAGCGGAGCTCGTAGTTGTCGTACGCGCCAGTGACGAACAGGAAGCACTTACACCATCTGGGTGTCTCGGGTTGACTGCGACGAATATAGATGTACAGTGCAATGCATATATAAAATTTATACGTATATACAAACGCCAAGCGACACCACAACGCGATTGCTTGCCTCGCTTTACAGCTCATTGCTTAGAGTTTGATCAAACATGTGGAATGTACGTGTATGTACTATATGCTTGTGTGCATGAGTTTGTATACAACAGCAGTGTGGGTGGGTATGATGGAGGCTTTTGTGTGTGCGTACATATATATATAGCCATACCATGCATGCTTGTATATTAATTTGTTTGCAGCTGTACAAGTGTGGATTGAAGAGCAGAACTACACCATCACTGAGGGTGATTCTGTCATCATCACCTTGGCGACGAACACTGATAATTATGAGTTTGACTTCACTGTGACTCTCTTGACCCTGGTGGACTACTACTGGTACTGGAATGGGTATGGGTATGGGTACAGGTTAGCTACTGGTGAGTCTTGCTCAGTGACTTATATGGTGACTCGTTTCAGAAAAACACATCACTATTTCGTGAATGCATGCATCCTTAATTACATTCTCTTCTCTACCTTCCATTCAACAGCTGGCAGTGACTATGAAGCTGGTCCATACACTGTGACCTTCACCGCTGGTCAAGTGTATGCCACCTTGACGGTGTCTACCATCGACGACAACACAACAGAGCTAACAGAGTACTTCAAAGTGGCAATTAACTCCACTGACCAACCAAGTGTTGTTGAGATTGCCGCACCCAACAAGACAGTCATCCCTATTGAAGATAATGACCCAGGTATTAATTTTATGTGTACTGTCTGACCATACAAATGAATGTGAGTCTCATACATGTATTATGTGACTTCACATACATAGTCTCATGAGGTGTGCAGGTATATTGTGTGTGTGCAAGTGGTTTTGTGTGCAAACGGCGTGGGTGGGTTCTAGCCATGTACCCTGCTCTGATGTTTGTGATTGGCTCATCACTCTTTACATGCCTTTGATCACCATCACAAAGACAATGACCCAGGTACCATGCAATGAATGTGCCAGATGCAAGTATTAATAACTAGGGCATACATAAGAATGCAGGAGCCTCACTGGTGCCAGACTTAAGCAAAATGGTGGATGGTGTGTACACCCTCCTGTAGGACAATAGGCTGAATATAGGTCCTTTGCCTTGAACATAGCATGTGCCTGCTTCTCAATTGACACCCACTTATGTGGACCTGCCCAAGAGCGAACCCAGTGGGGTGCATTTGTATGCCCCTCAAGACAGCAGTGGAAGGGGTCCCGGCCACACGTGTAGAATGACGTAAGCCAAAAACAGCCGACTGGCATGTAGCCCCCAGCCGCACAATTCGCGATGCCAGCAAAGATGTGAATGCCGCCTAAAGCAGTAAAGTGATTATGCACGCAGATGCGCTGCCGATTCCGTCGAAGCGGAGCTCGTAGTTGTCTTACGCGCTAGCAAGGAACAGGAAGCAATTGCACAATCGAGGTGACTGGGATGGATATATATATATATATGTGTATATATATACAAACACGGAGCAGCGACAATGCAGCGCAATTACTTGGTTTACAGCCCGGCAATTATATTGCTTAAGAGTTTGATCAAGCATGTGGAATGTATGTGTATATAGTATTATTATGCTTGTGTGCATGAGTTTGTATACAACAGCAGTGTTGGTGGGTTTGATTGAGACTTTTGTGTGTGTGAACAGTACTTACTTATATAGCATTAGGCATGACTCTGCTTGTCCAGGCAGGCCGAAAGATGTTGTGATACTTCATTGAAATATTAACTCATTTGCAGCTGTTCAAGTGCAGTTTGATCCACAGGACTACACCGTCACTGAGGGTGGTGTGGTCGGCATCACTTTGGTAACAAACACTAGTGACTACATGTTTGACTTCACTGTCACTCTCCAGTACATGGATGTGACAGCTACTGGTGAGTCTTTCAACTGTAACCTCCCTTCACAAGAACGCCTAAGGGGATTCTCACTCAGTTTGTAATGAAGCACATTCTGTAGAGCTGAGTCCTTTAATTCCAGTTCTACCTTCCATTCAACAGCTGGCAGTGACTATATGCATAGTTTATACAATGTCAGCTTCACTGCTGGTGAAACATCAGCCACCTTGATGGTGTCTACCATGGACGACAGCATAACAGAGCTGTCAGAGAATTTTGTGTTGGTGATTTACTCCACTGACCAGCCGAACACTGTTGAGATTGGTTCACCCAACATGGCATTCATCACTATTGAGGACAACGATCCTGGTACGTACATACATGCTATTTCTGTCCATTAAGGGTGTCTAATGGACTATGCATGCATGTATATTAATTTGTTTACAGCTGTTCAAGTGTGGATTGAGCAGCAGAACTACACCATCACTGAGGGTGATTATGTCAACATCACCTTGGTGACAAACACTGTGAATTATGAGTTTGACTTCACTGTGACTCTCCTGCCCCTGGTGGACTACTACTGGTATTGGAACTGGAACGGGTACGGGTATGGGTACAGGTTAGCTACTGGTGAGTCTTGCTCCGTGACTGATGTATGTGGTGACTCGTTTCAGGAAAAACTCATCACTATTTCATGACTGTCAATGTATGCATCCTTAATTACATTCTCTTCTCTGCCTTCCAAATGGCAGCTGGCAGTGACTATGAAACTGGTCCGTACACTGTGACCTTCACTGCTGGCCAAATGTATGCCACCTTGATGGTGCCTACCATGGACGACAGCACAACAGAGCTATCAGAGTACTTCAGGGTGGTGATTAACTCCACTGACCAACCAAGTGTTGTTGAGATTGCCTCACCCAACAAGACAGTCATCACTATTGAGGATAATGACCCAGGTATTAAATTTATATGTACAGTCTGACCATACAAATGAATGCAAGTCCCATACATGTATAATGTGACTTCACATGCCTCATGAGGTGTGCAGGTGTATTGTGTGTGTGTGCAAGTGAGTTTGTGTGCAAGGGGCATGGGTGGGTTCTAGCCAAGTACTCTGCTCTAAGGGGGTTAATTGTGATTGGCTCACTCTTTACCTGCTTTTGATTGCCATCACAAAGACAATGACCATGCAATGAATGTGCCTGATGCAAGCATTAAATAATTATAATGTTTAGAGATTGATCAACCATGTGGAATGTATGTGTATATAGTATTATTGTGCATGAGTTTGTAAACAACAGCAGTGTGGGTGGGTATGATTGAGACTTTTGTGTGTGTGTGTGTGTGTGTGTGTGTGTGTGTGTGTGTGTGTGTGTGTGTGTGTGTGTGTGTGTACACAACGTATATTACAGCATTAGCCATGACTCTGCTTACCTGAGCAGGCAGGAAACTGTTGTGATAATTAATGGAAGTGTTAATTTGTTTGCAGCTGTTCAAGTGCAGTTTGATCCACAGAACTACACGGTCACTGAGGGTGGTGTGGTCGGCATCACTTTGGTAACAAACACTAGTGACTACATGTTTGACTTCACTGTTACTCTCCAGAACATGGATGGGACTACTATCGGTGAGTCTTTCAAACTGGAAATTCACTTCACAAGATCACTTAAGATCCTTCTAATTCAGTTCATAATGAAGCACATACAATAGTGATTAGTCTTTACGTCCCAGTTCTACCTTCTATTTGACAGCTGGCAGTGACTATGAAGCTGGTGCATACACTGTGAGGTTCACTGCTGGTGATACATCAGCCACCTTGATGGTGTCTACCATGGAGGACAGCACAACAGAGCTATCAGAGTACTTCAAAGTGGCGATTAACTCCACTGACCAACCAAGTGCTGTTGAGATTGGCACACGCAACAATACAGTCATCACTATTGAAGATAATGACCCAGGTATTAATTTTATGTGTACAGTCTGACCATACAAATGAATGTGAGTCCCATATATGTATAATGTGACTTCACATATTCTCATGAGGTGTGCAGGTATATTGTGTGTGTGCAAGGGGTGTGGGTGGGTTCTAGCCAAGTACTCTGCTCTGATGGGGTTAATTGTGATTGGTTCACTCTTTACATGCTTTGGATCACCACCACAAAGACAATGACCATGCAATGAATGTGCCTGATGCAAGCATTAAATAATTATAATGTTTAGAGATTGATCAACCATGTGGAATGTATGTGTATATAGTATTATGCTTGTGTGCATGAGTTTGTAAACAACAGCAGTGTGGGTGGGTTTTGTGTGTGCGTACAGCACTTACTTACATAGCATCTAAACTTGGTCTTGTGTTTCCTTAAACAATGTAGTGTGTGTAAATACGTACATAATGCAGTATGCATCATATACGTATGTATGTATAAAGTATGTTAACGGATGGGCATGAGAGTATGCTTAAATTAATCCACATTATTTGCATACTCCACATGAAATATTACATACGTAGTAGAAAATAATGTTTATTATTATATTAATAGGAAAATAATGTTGCATTGTGTGGCAGTGTGTAATATACTAGTTCAATGGTCATATTAAAAAACAATCATTCATTTACAGATGTTCGAGTGTGGTTTGATGCACAAAACTACACCGTCACTGAGGGTGGTGCTGTCAGCGTCACTTTGGTGACAAACACTGCCGATTACGAGTTTGACTTTAATGTCATTCTCTGTTTCTTTGATGGGTCAGCTACCGGTGAGTCTTGTTCACTAACTCAGCTGTGTACATAGGTCCTCAATTTTGAATGACATTATTCTATATTAATAATAATTATTATTACATAATATAGCAACCACCACCATATCCCTACATACATACGTACTAGACAGTACTAGCATGCTGTCTAGTATGTATGTATGTAGGGATAAGGGGGCATGAACAGCAATACAATTTTGGTTTCTTCCCTCTTCACTGCTTGCTGGTGTTGCCCATGCCTTACTCTATAATATAGTTGAGCCCTCAATTCTCATGTTGTTCAAAAGTTTTGTATGTATGCCTGACAAAGCCCGTGATGGGTGAAACGTTGCATTGAATTGTCAACTGTTTTCATGGTGTGCTCGATTGTCCAAAGAAGGATCAAGTTGCTACTATTTCAGCATGCCTAATAACTTTCACAACAATCTCAATTCTCTTTTCTGCCTTCCATTTGACAGCTGGCAGTGACTACACAGCTGGTCCAGACCGTGTGACCTTCAGTCCTGGTCAATCATCAGCTACCTTTATGGTGTCTACCGAGGAGGATGACACAGTAGAGCTGTCAGAGTACTTTATATTGATGATTGCCTCTGTGGACAGACCAGATGTTGTGGAGATTGGCTCACCCAGCACTTCCTTCATCACTATTGAAGATAACGAACCAGGTAGCTTGGATGCAACCGTTTGTCTTTCCCTTGTATGCACTGATTATTGATTTGTGTATTCACATACAAAATATGCTTAAATGTGTTTTTTAAATGCAATTTTAATTTTTTGCAGCTCTAGGAGTGTTGTTTGCTGAGCGGACCTACACTGTCACTGAGGGTGATATGGTCAACATCACTTTGAATTTGACTAGTCGTTACGAGTTTAACTTCACTGTGACTCTCCAGTACATAAATGGATCAGCTGGTGGTGAGCCAATCTGCGATAGGGAAGTGGAGCCCCTTATTAAGAGAATTATATACGTGTCTAGAAGGAATTTTCTCATTTCATGATTATATTCTATTTGGTGTTTGGGCATTCCTTACAAGGAGTCCTCCACAGTAACTATATAGCAGTGGCTTTCACGAAAATCTTTACTTCTTTTGTCTTTTTTCCTCCTTGTTCCCTCCTGCTGATTATTGTCGTATACCTTGATAGCTACATATATCATCTTTGCATACAATGATGATTAATCGCTACATTACAATAATATCCCCTATGCTTTCTCTGCCTCTGACAGCTGGCTTGGATTATACACCCAGTCCATACATTGTGACCTTTACTGATGGTGAAACATCAGCCACCTTGATGGTGTCTACCATGGACGACAGCACAACAGAGCTATCAGAGTACTTCAAAGTGGTGATCAACTCCACTGACCAACCCGGTCTTGTAGTGATTAGCTCGCCCAACGTGTCAGTCGTCACTATTGAGGATAACGAACCAGGTAGTACCATTGTAAGTATATTTCATATAATTGTGTCTGAGTGACTGATTTTGCTCTTCTTATATGCAGACCTTGAGGTGTTCTTTGACCCCACCAGCTATACTGTTCCTGAGGACATGAATGTGACACTTGTCCTTAGAGTTAGCACTTCAGACTTCTCGTTCCCCTTCACCGTCACTGTGAATACCACAGACATCACTGCTGTAGCCGAGGTGGACTATGTTCCTGGGGGCTACACAGTCTCCTTCCAAACGGGCCAAAATGAGACGACGCTTGTTATACCAACTATTGATGATAACACGGTTGAGATAGAAGAGTCTTACCGAGCTGTCATTGTCAACACGTCAGAGAGCAGGGTGGTGATTGGCTCTTCAGACGTGGCCAATGTGACCATTCTGGATAATGAAGAAAGTGAGTACACCCACACCTTGCTTTGCATGACACATCTTCATGCGTGTGTTGGCCAAAGGTAAACGAGGTATTGATTGATTCATTGATTGATTAATTGACAATGCAGCAATTTGCATAACGTACTACTTGCTGCAATCTTGAACACATACACGTACCTTTGGGCCCTGAAATTGCCATTTCATTATTTCATGTATTAGGCTACTGTCTTCTTATTTAATTATAGTAAAGATAGATGGCCCACTTACTAACCACTCCCCCTTCACTCTGCTGCAGGGCCATTCTGTCCGCCTGAACTCGACCCCAGTGGCTTGGTAACCTGGCCTCTGGCCCTCGGGGGGGAAACAGCTAACCAGCCGTGTCCGTGTGCAGCCTCACAGTCCAACCTGGCCTTTAGGACATGCGGCAGTGATGGGCAGTGGGAGACTTCAGATCTAATGCTCTGTACCCTTTCCCTTGCTGTTGACACCCTCTGTTCTGCTGTGAGCGGTTGTCCCTTGCTGTTGGAGCCCAACTGTCTACACATGTATTCCTGTATACATGTATGAGTACAACGATTATTTTCATGTCTGTCTTTTCCAATTAGATGAATGTTACAGAGCAACTTGAGGTTCTTTCTAACATTTCTATGATGGGCAACCTGAGCCTCACCATTGGAGATGCAGCCCTTCTGACTGAAACTATCGATGAAGTCATTAACAGTACTGAAATTGACAACGCGGTCAGTGTACATGTACTTGGAGTAACCTGCATGAGGGTGGATATTTGCTTCACTGGGTGGCTATGTTGTATGCTGTGTTGTGTTGTATGCTGTGTCGTATGTTTTGTGTTGTGTGTGTTCTGTGCTGTGTTGTATGTGCGTTGTTTGTCGTATGTTGTGTGTGTTCTGTGTTGTGTTGTATGTTTTGTGTTGTGTGTGTTTTGTGTTGTGTTGTGTGTTGTGTGTGTTTTGTGTTGTGTGTTGTGTGTGTTGTGTTGCACTTGTTTTGTGTTTGAAGTGTGTTGTGTTGCGTTTGTTATGTATTGTATTTTGAGGTGTACTGTGTTGTGTTCTGTCTTGTGTTGTGGTGTGGTGTGTGTGCATGTGTATGTGCTACATATCGAAGGACATTACAGGTGGTAGACTATCATAATTATTACAAATGTTACCCCTCAGACTGCCAGAGTTCTAGTTTCTGTCCTTGATGAAGTTGTAACAGCATTTGATGAAGACACAGCTGTGGACAGCACTGACGTTGGAGTAAGGTAAGCAAGATTGAGTTAAGAATTCTGTAGTGGTAGACGTTGCAGATGCAGCATTACTTGGTAATGCCATACAAGTGAGATAGACTTGATGCAAAATATGACATTGAGGTGAAGTTTTCAGCCTTCAAGATGCAACTTTTGCACAATCACCATGCAATTCCTTTTCTTGGCTACAATTACTCAGAAAGCGTGTAATGTTTTGGCTGTGTTATGCATGAATCTGTTGCTCTGTAATCTGTGACATGGTCAACTGTCACAACCTAACCTTTTGTGCGTGTGTATGTATGCGTGTGTGTCTCTGTGTGCGTGTACATGTCAGCATTGAAGTGTTATCGTTACTTGTGTGTGTCAACATTAGGGTGTTGGATGTCTTGGACCTAGCAGCAGATGCCATCCCAGTGACGGAGACCCCAGAGGTTATAGTAGAAGTCAATGTGGTGGTGGAGGCAGTGGCCAGGGATCGAGCTACACTTCGGCAGAGTGGACTGACTACAACTGGGCTTCGAGGACGTAACAGGGTGTTTCTCCCAGCAATACTGTTCAGCTTGTCCATTGTACCCGAAACAACAAGATTCACTGCTGTCAGTATCAACAATAGAAACTTGATACGACCAAGTGCTCGAAACAACAGGTTGAGAAGCAATATCATTTCAGTCAATCTTAATACTACTGAACCTCTCAACAGCTTAACTGATGACGAACGCATTCAGCTCACCTTCAATCTGGTAAGTATTGCAAAGCATTAGAGTATGTGCATCTAAGTATTGAAATTGAGTGTTTCTTGTGTGGCGGGGTATGGATATACGTATAATATATACATGCACCCTCCTGCACAGGACACCAATACGAATGATGCAACAAATGGGCTCACTTTCTGTGTCTTCTATGACACCCAAACCAATGGTATGTGTGTGTCAATGTGTTGGACATTGTGTCTCCGTTTTGTGTGTTCTCATGATATGTCAATGTGTTGCAGTGTGTACCCAGTGCTGTATTCTGTGCATTCACTCACTGTTACACTTCTGTGTGCATTGTTGCAGACTGGTCCACTGAGGGTTGTGAAATGATGATGGAGGATGCAGAGACTGTGACATGTGCATGCAATCACCTCACAGCCTTCAGTGTCCTGCAGGTAAAGACGTTCTGATGCAGATGCAGACACACACACACATCGCATGTGCATGCATGCACAGCATGCAGTTACACACACACACACACACACACACACACACACACACACACACATACACACACACACACACACACACACACACACACACACACACGAGCACAGCTTGTGCTCTTTGGTGCACTTAACCCAGTTCCATTGCATGCCTATGCAGAGTCCAGTTGTCCCAAACGTTTCTGCTCGTCCCATCACCGCATTGGTGATTGCTCTAGTAGTGGAAGGTGGATTTGTGCTCCTGGTCCTGGCTGTCATTGGAGGTGTAGGGGCCTACTTGATTTGGAGGCAAGTGAATGTACTCACATACAGCACCAGTGAACATACACACACGCACACACACACACACACACACACACACACACAGACACACACACACACACACACAGACAGACACACACACACACAGACACACACACACACACACAGACAGGCACACACAGACACACACACACACACACAGACAGACACACACAGACACACACACACACACAGACAGACACACACACACACACACACACACACACACACACACACACACACACACACACACAGACAGACACACACACACACACACACACAGACAGACACACACACACACACACACACACACACACACACACACACACACACACACAGACACACACACACACACACACACACACACACACACACACACACACACACACAGACACACACACACACACACACAGACAGACACACACACACACACACACACACACACACACACACACACACACACACACACACACACACGCACACACACTATTTTACATGGCATATTATACAGGAGACGCAGAAAGTCAAGGGCAGTCATCACGACAGAAGAGTTGTAACTAGCTGTAGTGTTGCCAATAGGACAATTCATTGATGTAGTTTACTATAGCTATCACACATTCATTAGTTGTTTAACAGACTTTAGCACACTTAACCTTCTCCCCTCAGTACATGAACAGCTTATAGTGTACACAATATAGTGTATACTCTTGTATAGTTCATCTAGTGCAATCATTGCAGTGAGGAGTCATCCCATGTATTACTTGAATTCCAGAATGTACAGTTTTGTATGTATACATGTATGATGAAATATGCATATATATATATATATACACTAATAATAATTAAGTGCACTCGAGCCTGATTAAACAATAATTATTACCTTTCCAACATTCCAATGCCTATACACACAGGCATTATCTTCAGAAGTGAAGATGATGCACACCTGTATATATGGGAGGTGAGTCGAAATGTCGGAGTTTCATCAGCTGCAGGCTATACATATAAATAGCTCTAGCATGCCCTAGGTCTTACGTACATGCATATGGTTAGTGACAGTAGCCTTGGGATCAACATAGTATATAGAAGTATGCATGAGATGGGTGCTCATGCACACACACACGTACACGTACATGCAATTCTGTATATCAGACTCCCGCTGCATGTCCTGTGCATATATACATACACAAGATTAATCTGATCACTATATCCCCATCTTGCAATTGGCCATCTGCAGACGACATCCAGGTGTATATGTTTTGGGCTGTTGGCCCTAGTCAGTGCAGTGCATGCAGCCTATATACATATATAGCAAAGAATCTACCAGCCCCGTGCACAGCACCTAACATACCAGACAGCCATCCCACCCTCAAACCACTGGACTGACATGCACATTCACGCATGTGCCCACACATCGAAGAACGCAGCCCCATATATACCCCATCGTCTGTACACGATTATTATTCACAGTGAAATACACACCTTACTTTTGCTGCAAATAGGTTGATATGTATATTTTACGCATGTGTTTAATGTAAGATATATATACCATTTGCCCCTGGCAATCGGCATTCAACGCTGCGCATGCCAACGGATCGGAGTCGATCAGCTGCGGCGAGCCCAGGAGCGTCAGGCTAACTCACCGAAATCTGTCGAAGCTCGTGTTCGCTGTGTGGTGCGCATCTTGTCAGCAAGCAGTGGCAAGCGTGCAGAGACCTAAAGAATGTCGGCCACACTGGTCGTCCTTCTCGGTAAGCCCAGCTGTTGCTGTTGCCTTTGTAGAACGATAGTTGTGGTAGAACTCTTATTCGTTGTGCTGTATTCGGTGCTGAATGCTCAATGTGTGACCGGCTTCGCGCACTGTGGGGGGTCCTATATCTTTTCCATCGGTTGGGTTTTCCATGCAGCTACTTGATCGGGCGTACAATTTCTACATCTCTACTGGTTTTCGTGGAAAACCTTTTTACTCCCCTTTATTAGTCAGCGTTTCCCCCCCAGTGCGCGAAGCAGGTCACACGTTGAGCACTGAGCACCGAATACAGCACAACGAATAAGAGTTCTCCCACATCAATCAAGGAGGGGGTATCATTGTCTTCTGTATAGTGCGCACTTCGCCTCGACGGCTCTATATATTGGCCCAGGTTCCGCTCTCAGTAGAACGGAGAACGCTAGTGCTAGTTTTTTCATTGTATTACGGTATACAAACGCGCCGCCGAGGGTTAGCAACCACCACCATCCCCACATAAACAGCACTACCGTGCTGTCTGATGCGACACATACCAGTGTATATTACCGGACAGCGTCGGACCCGGACTGTCTGGTGTAGTATGCGCTAGCGATAGTATGCGAAAATAGGCATAAAGAAAATCGATCACTTGCTGGTGGGTGTGAAGGCAGGGTCCAATCAGGACGTTAACATACGTGTCAAAACCTCTAATTATCAGCTACTGTCCAGGGACACAGCATAACTGCATTTCCTTCTGCATGCACTTCCATTTGACACACAATTAGCACATTATCTTGATTAATTGCATTGTTATTCAATCACAATTAGCTCATGTGCAGTGCACGTGTGCATTAAATATTGCCAGTGCAGAATGCAGATGGACACCTGGTGATTACAGTAAACATACATATCACACACACACACAGAGCGTGTAGTCACATACTGCTGTAGCCTTTGGTTTGATGTCACTAGCATCAGTGACACAACATGCTTAACATCAAGCCTGCAGAGTGCCCAAACTGACATGGATATGTAAGTCATTCTCCCTGTGCCCGTATTTTGCATGGCATGAAAATGTACTGAAGTGCACTTTTACTATCATCTGAACAGTGATTCTGGCTGTGTAGCTATGTAGTATTATAATACGTTATTAATTGCAATGTCTACATAATCTTGATTTATAGTAGAATGTATTATGCACCATACATAGCTAGTATAAAGCTTATAGTGTAAAAAGCATAATACATATGTATAGCACTTGATTTGTTGATCAGTGTTGCTTTGAAACAGATGTTATGCGGAGGGACATCATGATTATAGTAGCAATCTATATAACTACACACCCTTACTTTCTCTTCCGGTATCTCAAACACACACACACACACACACACACACACACACACACACACACACACACACACACACACACACACACACACACACACACACACACACACACACACACACACACACACACACACACACACATTCACATACACTATGAAATGGATACGAATGGCTAAAACTCATATATACATACCTGGCTTTACATTCAATACAGTGTTGCTCCTGGTTCCAGTTCAAGTAGATGGAAGTAAGTTTGGCAGTAGACTTTGCTTACTTTAGATTAAGTTAGTCCTAGTAAGATTGCATGGAGTACACTTTTATATAGTGTGACTGCACATGTGTCAACTTAGAATTCATTTCAACAAGCACAACTGCCTGACTTCATATCATTACACAATGTGTGCAGTACATGTTTGTGAGCTGGTGAACTTGCAATTATAGAGCTGCTGGAAGAACATATCACCTTTTCCCCTGAGCTGTGTTGTCCTGCAGCCCTTTACATGAACAATGCATGATTCTTCCGGTATAGATCATTTGTACAATTCCAGTTCTTGGTATATAGCAATGTAAACATGTGGATTGATCCACTGAATTCATTCTTCATCTGGAGCTATATTATACTACATTTCAACAAAATCATGCAATGTACATTTAATTACATACGAACATTCATTCTGCATAAACCATGGCTTTCAATGAATTGGTTATATACTCCCATCATTCTTCAGCTGCAACTGTTCAAGTGTTGTTTGCTCAGCAGGACTACACTGTCACTGAGGGTGCTTCATCACTTGATATCACCTTGACAACAGATGCAATTAGCATGTATAGCTTTAATATCACCCTCCAGCACATGGATGGGTCAGCTACCGGTGAGTATATCTATAATATATCCATACTTCTTACCCACAAAAACTGAGCTGATTGCCCACTTTTCTCACACATACATCTGCCACTGTGACATTCTTTCTGTTTTCCATGGCAGGTGGTGATGACTATGTAACTGGTCCATACACTGTGGGCATCAATCCTGGTCAAATGAATGCCACCTTGACAGTGTCTATTGTAGATGATATTGCCACAGAGCTATCAGAGGTCTTCGTGGTTGTGATTTCCTCCACTGACCCACCAAGTGCTGCTGCGATTGGTTCACCCAACATGACATTTATCACTATTGAGGACAATGATCCAGGTACGTACGTACAAAATATGGCATTCTGACCAATGTGATGTGCAACAGGCCTCCCCACTGTAAAGAAGGGAAATTTCATTGTGTGTACGTACTGCAAAACACTTCTTGTTGGGCAATCGTCATGATAAAAGTAATGACAGAACTGATATATAGTGAAAGTGAAGCGAAATCTTTTGACTGTAGAGGCTTCCATCAGTTATTGTGGGTGCTACATATTTTCCTACTACATGTTGTCCATGAACCTGCTGCCCACATGCATTACTTTTGCATCATGTCTTTGATTAATTGTTTAAAAAAATTAATCCTAATGTAATAATAATCAGAAAAATAATCAGTTACATACAATTATTGTATATATTATGTAAAATATGAATGCAGACTCAGCAAATGCATCCACTGGCATGTATACATACAGCACCTCATCATAATTATGAACATCGAACTCATGCTTCACCACATTTGGTAATATAATATTATTTTCTATATTACTGTATATTGCAGCTGTTCAAGTATCATTTGCACAACAGAACTACACCATCACTGAAGGTAGTGCTGTCAGCATCACTTTGGTGACAAGCACTAGTAATTATGAGTTTGACTTCACTGTGACTCTCCAACACATGGACGGCGGGTCAGCCACTGGTGAGTCTTTCCACTATACAGTACATACGTATACATAGCTGAAATTGTTGCTAACTTTTACATCCCTTCTTTTACGCATGGCAGCTGGCAGTGACTATGACACTGGCCCATACACTGTGACCTTCACTGCCGGTGAAACATCAGCCACCTTGATGGTGTCTACCATGGACGACGACACAACAGAGCTATCAGAGTACTTCAGTGCGATGATTACCTCCACTGACCAACCAAGTGCTGCTGAGATTGGTTCACCCAACATGACATTCATCACTATTGCAGATAATGATCCAGGTAGCTATATACATACGTAATTAGCAATAGCACACTGACCAAGGTATATAATTACTGTTCACTGTTGCGATTATCTCCACTGACAAACCAAGTGTTGTTGAGATTGCCTCTCCCAACAAAACAGTAATCACTATAGAGGATAATGACCCAGGTATATACGTAATCGCATTCTGACTGATGTACTGTCATACCGAATTTGCCCCCCCCAATACACCCCCTGGAATCAACAGCAACCAAATTGGTTCCCCCAGGAACCAATTTGGTTGCTGAAATGCCCCCCTAGTCTATTTTTGTCCTCCCTTTCAAACTAGGCACTTACATGTGTGTGTGTGTGTGTACAATGTAAGAATAATAAGTCACATAAATAGGGAAGTATAGCAAAGACAAATATATAAATAGAATAAATGCAGCTTTCATGTCCCACATGGTACCACTGGGCACATACACTGGAACATGTCATCTTTGCCGATCACCCACATTCCCCTACAGAGGCAGTAGATGCTTTCAATGTCACTCCCAACCACTCTGTTCTTCTTGAACTTCAGTTCTCTTGTTGTTGGGAATGGCTTCATCTGCTGTCTTAGGAGGCAAAGCCTCAGGTGCTCCCTCATCGCCCCTTGATTGAAACTAAGGGCTGCAGGGTCTTGGCCATGAACCAGGGCCATTGCAAATGCAATGACAAAAAGCCCACCATCTGATCCGCCAGTTTGCTGCTGTACTCACACCTTGGCATCAGGTGTAAAGGGCATTTCAAGGACATCATACAACACCTCATCATATAAGCATCCATTAATTCTACATTGACCACAGCTTCCAATGAATTGGCTACTTCATCATTCTTCATCTGCAGCTGTTCAAGTGTCCTTTGCTCAGCAGAGCTACACCATCACTGAGGGTGGTGCTGTCAATGTCACCTTGGTGACGAGCACTGGTGACTATGAGTTTGACTTCACTGTCACTCTTCAGTACATGGATGGGACAGCTGTTGGTGAGTCTTATCTTGGTTTTCTGCAGTAAATGTGAGAATCCTGAAATAATTAGGAAATTACGATGTACACATATGTAGGATGTATGTGAATAATGAACTATTTGGCATAATTGGTTATCCTCACATCTGGGTAAAGTCATCCACCTTCCATTTGACAGGTGGTGCTGACTATGAAACTGGTTCATACACTGTGAGCTTCACTGCTGGTCAATTATATGCCACCTTGATGGTGTCTACCATGGACGACAACACAACAGAGCTAACAGAGTACTTCAGTGCGATGATTACCTCCACTGACCAACCACGTGCTGTTGAGATTGGTTCACCCAACATGACATTCATCACTATTGAGGATAATGATCCAGGTAGCTATATACATAATTAGCAATAGCACTCAGACCAATGTATATAGATACCAACAGTGTGCTACCTACCTAGTGTACAGTACATGTCAGCTACTTCATGAAGTGAAGGAGGAAACTAACAGTCTGTGACTGCATGCTTGTTGAGATATCATGTGGCAGTCATATCATACATACATACATACATAGTTACCTATGTAGACTGTGACAGTCAAGCCTGTTTATTGCAGAGGTGCTTTTCAGTTACGCTGATAAATTCTTCACTTGCAGCCATTCAGCTGAGGTTTGCTCCACAAACCTACAATGTCACTGAGGGTGGTTCAGTCAATATCACTTTGGAAGCAGTTCCACCTTCTGACGGCTATGACTTCAACTTCACTGTGACTCTCCAGTACATGAATGGGTCAGCTATTGGTGAGTGTGCCTTACTGCAGTAACTGGCAAGGATTGGTGATCTCTGACATCACCTTTACATCTCAGTGGTCATTTCCCTTTCCCTCTCAACAGCTGGCTATGACTATACACCTGATCCATACACAGTGGACTTCACTGCTGGTCAACTGTATGCCACCTTGATGGTGTCTACCATGGACGACAACACAACAGAGCTATCAGAGTACTTCAGTGCGACGATTACCTCCACTGACCAACCAGGGGCTGTTGACATTGTCTCACCTAGCACAGCATTCATCACTATTGAGGATAATGATCCAGGTATGTAATCCAGGTGCATATGTCGCATAACCTTCATGATATACACACATGGCAAGTCACGAACATGCGATAATGCTGTGAATGTACTTGTCATTCATCACCTGCAGCTGTCCAAGTGTCACTTATTCAGCAGAACCACACCGTCACTGAGGGTGATACAGTTGTCATCTCTTTGCACTTGAGTACTGTTCCCGAGTTTGACCTCACAGTCACCCTCCAGCTCATGGATGGGTCAGCCGTTGGTGAGTCTTGTCTTGGTTGTCTGCAGTAGCTAAAAGATCGGGAAATTGCTATATATGTATATTCCTCTTCTCCCATTTTGCGATAATGCTCCAAGATTGGTGTAATTGGTCATCCTTACCTCTCTGTGAAGCCATCTCTGCCTTCCATTTGACAGGTGGTGCTGACTATGAAACTGGTCCATACACTGTGAGCTTCACTGCTGGTGAACTGTATGCCACCTTGATTGTGTCTACCATCGACGACAACACAACAGAGCTATCAGAGTACTTCAGTGCGACCATTACCTCCACTGACCAACCAAGTGCTGCTGAGATTGGTTCACCCAACATGACATTCATCACTATTGAGGATAATGATCCAGGTATATACGTATATATATGTAATTAGCAATAGCACTCAGACCAAGGTATATATGTAATTTGTTGAGACATCATGTGGCAGTCATATAATATCATACATACATTACATAGTTATATTGACTGTGACAGTAAATCATGCTGCTCACTGCTTAGGAACCTTAATTGAGTTGCTTACGTACAACATGCTTCATAAAGGTCCTACAAGTGTACATCCAGTGACATTCAACACCTCATCATAAGAACATCCATGAATTCTACATTGAGCACAGCTTCCAATGAAATGGCTACTCCATCATTCTTCATCTGCAGCTGTTCAAGTGTCCTTTGCTCAGCAGAGCTACACCATCACTGAGGGTGGTGCTGTCAATGTCACCTTGGTGACAAGCACTGGTGACTATGAGTTTGACTTCACTGTCACTCTTCAGTACATGGATGGGACAGCTGTTGGTGAGTCTTATTTTGGTTTTCTGCAGTTAATATGAGAATCCTGAAATAATTAGGAAATTGCGATGTACACATATGTAGGATGTATGTGGATAATGAACTATTTGGTATAATTGGTTATCCTCACATCTGGGTAAAGTCATCCACCTTCCATTTGACAGGTGGTGCTGACTATGAAACTGGTTCATACACTGTGAGCTTCACTGCTGGTCAACTGTATGCCACCTTGATGCTGTCTACCATGGACGACAACACAACAGAGCTATCAGAGTACTTCAGTGTGATGATTTCCTCCACTGACCAACCACGTGCTGTTGAGATTGGTTCACCCAACATGACATTCATCACTATTGAGGATAATGATCCAGGTAGCTTTATGCGTAATTAGCAATAGCACTCAGACCAATGTATATAATTACCAACAGTGTGCTACCTACCTAGTGTACAGTACATGTCAGCTACTTCATGAAGTGAAGGAGGAAACTAACAGTCTGTGACTGCATGCTTGTTGAGATATCATGTGGCAGTCATATCATACATACAGTACATACATACATAGTTACGTATGTAGACTGTGACAGTCAAGCCTGTTTATTGCAGAGGTGCTTTTCAGTTACGCTGATAAATTCTTCACTTGCAGCCATTCAGCTGAGGTTTGCTCCACAAACCTACAATGTCACTGAGGGTGGTTCAGTCAATATCACATTGGAAGCAGTTCCACCTTCTGACGGCTATGACTTCAACTTCACTGTGACTCTCCAGTACATGAATGGATCAGCTATTGGTGAGTGTGCCTTACTGCAGTAACTGGCAAGGATTGGTGATCTCTGACATCACCTTTACATCTCAGTGGTCATTTCCCTTTCCCTCTCAACAGCTGGCTATGACTATACACCTGATCCATACACAGTGGACTTCACTGCTGGTCAACTGTATGCCACCTTGATGGTGTCTACCATGGACGACAACACAACAGAGCTATCAGAGTACTTCAGTGCAACCATTACCTCCACTGACCAACCAGGGGCGGTTGGCATTGTCTCACCCAGCACGGCATTCATCACTATTGAGGATAATGATCCAGGTATGCAATCCAGGTGCATATGTCACATAACCTTCATGATATACACACATGGCAAATCTCCAACATGCGATAATGCTGTGAATGTACTTGTCATTCATCACCTGCAGCTGTGCAAGTGTCACTTATTCAGCAGAACCACACCGTCACTGAGGGTGATACAGTTGTCATCTCTTTGCACTTGAGTACTGTTCCTGAGTTTGACCTCACAGTCACCCTCCAGCTCATGGATGGGTCAGCCGTTGGTGAGTCTTGTCTTGGTTGTCTGCAGTAGCTAAGAGATCGGGAAATTGCTATATATGTATATTCCTCTTCTCCCATTTTGCGATAATGCTCCAAGATTGGTGTAATTGGTCATCCTTACCTCTCAGTGAAGCCATCTCTGCCTTCCATTTGACAGGTGGTGCTGACTATGAAACTGGTCCATACACTGTGACCTTCACTGCTGGTGAACTGTATGCCACCTTGATTGTGTCTACCATCGACGACAACACAACAGAGCTATCAGAGTACTTCAGTGCGACCATTACCTCCACTGACCAACCAAGTGCTGCTGACATTGGTTCATCCAACATGACATTCATCACTATTGAGGATAATGATCCAGGTATATACGTATATACGTAGACTGTGACAGTCAAGCCTGTTTATTGCAGAGGTGCTTTTCAGTTAAGCTGATAAATTCTTCACTTGCAGCCATTCAGCTGAGGTTTGCTCCACAAAACTACACTGTCGCTGAGGGTGGTTCAGTCAATATCACATTGGAAGTAGTTCCTCCATCTGATGGTTATGACTTCAACTTCACTGTGACTCTCCAGTACATGAATGGGTCAGCTATTGGTGAGTGTGCCTTACTGCAGTAACTGACAAGGATTGGTCATATTGGACATCACCTTTACATCTCAGTGGTCATTTCCCTTTCCCTCTCAACAGCTGGCTATGACTATACACCTGATCCATACACAGTGGACTTCACTGCTGGTCAACTGTATGCCACCTTGATGGTGTCTACCATGAACGACAACACAACAGAGCTAACAGAGTACTTCAGTGCAACCATTACCTCCACTGACCAACCAGGGGCTGTTGAAATTGTCTCACCTAGCACGGCATTCATCACTATTGAGGATAATGATCCAGGTATGCAATCCAGGTGCATATGTCACATAACCTTCATGATATACACACATGGTAAGTCACCAACATGCAATAATGCTGTGAATGTACTTGTCATTCATCACCTGCAGCTGTCCAAGTGTCACTTATTCAGCAGAACCACACCGTCACTGAGGGTGATACAGTTGTCATCTCTTTGCACTTGAGTACTGTTCCCGAGTTTGACCTCACAGTCACCCTCCAGCTCATGGATGGGTCAGCCGTTGGTGAGTCTTGTCTTGGTTGTCTGCAGTAGCTAAAAGATCGGGAAATTTATGTATTTTCCTGTTCTCCCATTTTGTGATAATGTTCCAAGATTGGTGTAATTGGTCATCCTTACCTCTCAGTGAAGTCATCTCTACCTTCCATTTGACAGGTGGTGCTGACTATTCACCTGGTCCGTACACTGTGACCTTCACTGCTGATCAACTGTATGCTGCCTTGATTGTGTATACCATGGACGACAACACAACAGAGCTATCAGAGTACTTCAGTGTTATGATTACCTCCACTGACCAAACAAGTGCTGCTGAGATTGGTTCACCCAACAAGACAGTCATCACTATTGAGGATAATGACCCAGGTATGTATATATGTAGCACTCACATTCAGACTGGTGTATGTACGTACGTACGTACAGTACATATGCACACACACACATGCACGCACACACACACACACGCACAAATACTGCACTGGTGTGTGTTTGAGTGACTGTTCTGCTCCTTCTTATGCAGACCTTGAGGTGTTCTTTGACCCCACCAGCTACACTGTTCCTGAGGACATGATTGTGACACTTGTCCTTAGACTTAGCACTTCAGACTTCTCGTTCCCCTTCACCGTCACTGTGAATACCACAGACATCACTGCTGTAGCAGATAAGGACTATGTTCCTGGAAGCTACACAGTCTCCTTCCAACCGGGCCAAGATGAGGCGACGCTTGTTATACCAACTATTGATGATAACACGGTTGAGATAGAAGAGTCTTACCGAGCTGTCATTGTCAGCACGTCAGAGAGCAGGGTGGTGATTGGCTCTTCAGACGTGGCCAATGTGACCATTCTGGATAATGAAGAAAGTGAGTACACCCACACCTTGCTTTGCATGACACAGCATGCAGTGCATCTTCATGCGTGTGTTGGCCAAAGGCTACTATACGCACGTAGGGGAACACATTTCAAGAATCTCTACAATGCTACTCAGTGAATCAATCATTAGTGACTCCTGGATACAACAGACAGTCATTAGAGCATGCACAATGCAACATGACTGAGCAAAAATTTGATTGATTCCCAGAGCTTTCACACATAGCAGCAATGAACAAAGGTAAGACATTTTAACCACAAAGGTCTTCAGCAGTTCAAAGCCTTTGCAAGTGACGAAGACCTTCCTGGTGTAAATATCTTACTTACCCTTGTTCATTGCTGCTTAACAATCACTTTCTTATGCATACCATAGAATTAGCTACACCATCATGCAGTTCAGTATATTCTCTACTATAGTAATGTGTTAATTACATGATTATGTCACAAATGGCAGGTCACCATTTCAAAAGCCTTACACCAGTACATACATACTATATAACTGTCATTTACTGTGTTAAATTTTATTGCTTGCATGTATGTATGTGAGATTTACATCAAAGTATATTATACACAGTGGTATATGAATATATGTAACACAATTAGCTATATATGTATATATACATAACGTACATAAGGTGTCATGTTGAAGTGTAGGGATTCCCAAGGCGGTGTATTTGGAAGTATCCATGGATTTATAATCGTATCTGCTTATTCTCAAACCACTGGCTATCATCACTTGCATGGATCCGAGACAGTACTATACAATCAAAGCCACTTACTAATGACTCGCCCTTCACACTGCTGCAGGGCCATTCTGTCCGCCTGAACTCGACCCCAGTGGCTTGGTAACCTGGCCTCTCACCCTCGGAGGGGAAACAGCCAACCAATCATGTCCGTGTGCAGCCTCACAGTCCAACCTGGCCTTTAGGACATGCGGCAGTGATGGGCAGTGGGAGACTTCAGATCTAATGCTCTGTACCATGTCCTTCATTGTTGACACCCTCTGTTCTGCTGTGAGTGGTTGTTCCTTGCTGTTGGAGCCCAACTGTCTACACACACAGTCCATTTTATACAGGTATGAGTAACAGTAAGAATGTATTATACTTCTATGTGTAATGTTCATATATCTACAGGCAAATGTTCCAGAACAGATTGAAACTCTTACTAACATCTCTATGGTGGAAAACTTGGACCTGACAGTTGGAGATGTGCTTCTTCTGACTGAAACTGTCAATGAGGTCATCGACGGTCCTCCAATTAACAACATGGTCGGTGTGCATGTGTACTAAGGGTGCAATGAGTTGTGGCTGTCATTGGGTAGCTAAACTTCACTGGGTTGTATCTAAGCACAGATGGTAAAAGTGTGTGATTGTGAGTGGAGTCACACTCGTGTGTGCATGCATGCTTGAATTGCCACACTGATGGCGCGCAACAAACATGGACAGTGTTGTAATGGAATTAGGTTACAAAACGCCACCCTCTCTTCTCTTACAAACATCACCCCCTCAGACTGCCAGAGTTCTAGTTTCTATCCTTGATGAAGTTGTAACAGCATTTGATGAAGACGTGGACAATGTTGTACTGGGAACAATGTAAGGCTTTAGCTACTTCTAGATCTGTCATTTTGTTGATAATGTACGTACTGTACATAAGAGCTCTCACTGTGTGCGTGTGTGTGTCACCATTAGGGTGTTGGAGACCTTGGACCGGGTAGCAGGTGCCACCACAGTGATGGATGAAATGCCTTTGGTACAAGTGGAAGAAAATGTGGTGATGGAGGTGGTGGTCAGAGGTCGAGCTGCTCTGCAGCAGAGTGGACTGACTACAACTGGACTTAGAGGTGGTAACAGGGTGATGCTCCCATCAACACTGTTCAGTTTTCCCGATGTACCTGACACACCAAGATTCACTGCTGTCAGCATCAACAACAGAAACTTGATACCACCACGTACTCAAAACAACAGGTTGAGGAGCAATATCATTTCTGCCAATCTGAATGTACCTGGAGGCCTCCGCAACTTGAGAACTGACCAACGCATTCAGCTCACCTTCGATCGAGTAAGTATTACAAAGCCGTAGAGTTTGACCACCTCAATATTTTATTGCAGCATGTATTGTGGGGTATGAATGTGCATCAACCATTCCTGCACAGGACACCAATACAAATGATGCAGCAAATGGAGCCACCTCCTGTGTCTTCTATGACACTCAAATTAATGGTGTGTATGTGTCAATGTGTTGTACCCTTGTGTCTGTGTTGCATTTCTACTTGGCTTGTGCACTGTTACACTCTTTGTCCTGCATGCTTTCCTGCAGACTGGTCCACCGAGGGTTGTCAAATGGTAATGCAAGATGCAGGGACTGTGACATGTGCATGCAACCACCTCACAGCCTTCAGTATCCTGCAGGTACACACAAACCGCACACACACAGACATTCACGCACACGCACACACACACACACACACACACACACACACACACACACACACACACACACACACACACACACACACACACACACGGATGTACCCACGCACACACACACACACATCAACAACATCAAAATATAATACAACATGTGTTTGCTACTAAACTGAAGTCACCTGTCACTGTCCAGCATCTGGTCGATGGCAGTAGCCACCTTCTCGCTGTCCCGTTCAAGGGAGTTGAGGGTGCTCTGCATCATCTGGCTGATAGTCTTCTCAATCTGCTTCTCCAACCATCCCAGCTGGTTCACGCACACACACACACATGCACACACATAACCTACTGTATATGCTGTTTGATAGCAATCACATGTATCATATTTACATCTCTGCAGAGTCCGGCTGTCCCAACCACTTCAGCTCAGCCCGTCATCACATTGGCGGTCACCCTATCTGTAGTGGGTGGGGCAGTGTTTCTTGCCCTGGTCATCACAGGAGTGGCTTATCTAATCTGGAGGTGTGTGCATGTATGATGCGTGCTCGACATGTGCACACACACATGCACACACAGTATGAACACACATCTCCCTCTGCATGTGCACAGGAGCTGCAGTCAGAGTCGCCGAAAGGTATCAGAAGACATAGAGTTGAAAAACTTGTAACTACATGTACAGCTGCCAAGGGAACCAACCATACAGCTAGCACACATAAATATACGCACATATATATAATACATATTATGTATAATACGTCTATTATACATATGTATATACCTATGTATATACTATATACATGCTGTATAGAGCCTGCTATGTTGTAGCTATAAGAATGTAGGCTAGCCGTTTACTACGTACTTGTTGCTGCCACGCGCATTTGCACATTAATTATTAATTAATGCTCCACAGAACTTCGACACTGCATGGACAATACTTGCTAAGAAACAAGACATGTTTGAACAGATTGAAACAGAATTCATACGTACAAATAAATTAATGGTATTGCCAAAAAAGAGACATGAGAGGAGTGCCCATGGA
>OX465047.1:4586718-4601718 GCA_949841015.1 Aplysina aerophoba
ACACACACACACACACACACACACACACACACACACACCACACACACACACACACTTCACCTGCTCAGGGACCATCTTGCTGTGTCTCTCCTTCACTGCATGTTACAGTAACAACACAAATGGTAACAAGTCAATGCAAGAGCCTCTCACTCACATACGCACCACTCCATCATGATGTTACAATGGAACAGCAAGCTCTAACACAACAACACCGCAAAAACATTTCAAGAATCTTGGTCAACTGGGGTTACACCGTCAAGCAGTCGGCTGACGAAATGCTTGATGAAATCAAACTTTGGTGAGTGAAACCCTCAAACCAGACTACACAACACAACAACTCTATATTGCATACAGCCATTGAAAACTGAATACCGCTGCAGTAGTTGCCACAATTGACTCTTGGCCAAGGATATGTGTATGTACGTTAGTTGAATGTGCTGTAGAATGGGATACCCCATACTTGAGAGCAATGACTATACCGAGTGGGTGATTACTACTGGCAGTGCGACTTACTACACTACAGCCATACTAACATAATATATGCATATACGTGTAATGTAAGCATTTCCATGCATCTGTATAAACAGCCACTGCAAATAGATTTAGAGCTTAGGTTGCTCTATCAAGCCACTCAGGAATTTACAGGCACTGCAAATAGATTCAGAGGTTTCATGCGCTGCGCACCCGAGGGATAGGTCCTGAAGATGGCTTCAATTGCATCTGCTGTAAGATTGAACTTGACAGTGTTGACACTGTCCATCTCAGCACGAACATCAGCCTGGAGCGGAGACAGCAATAGAAACAAACACATACACATACAATACTGTGTGGTGAGAGGCCGTCCCAGTCTAGGCAGCTAGACCCCCCCTGCCACAAGAGTGATAACTGGCGAATAGATCTTGATGAGCATATACGTAGCAGAATCAATCAATCAATAGGTTGCTGGATGTTTCGGCCACGTAGGCCTTCACCACCTGTGTACGAAAACATTTGAAGCTATTGACTGATTCTGCTATGTAAATGCTCATCAAGATCTACTCGCCAGTTGTCACAATGTAGCAATGAGCCTCTACAATATCAAGAGTGATAACTCCTACAAGTGTGTAGGGATCCTCCCACCAGAGGCAACCTACATGAGTAGCTTCATAGTAGGCTAGAGTTTCACCCACTGAACTTTGTCTGTACTCAACACAAGAGAGCGACCCGAGTTCATTGAATGAGTACTTGGTGAGGTGTGGTTGGGCTCACAAGAAAGGCTGAGGGGATCCCTGCGGGTTGGTCCTTTTCACTGCTGCTCCTTTGAACAAGGTCCTTCAAAGCAAAGTGGATGACATGAAGAGGTGGTGGATGCAAGTATGTATACAGAGACAAGGAAATGTAGGGGGGTGGATGAACTGAAGGCTTTGCAGACATCATGGGTCTGTGCAGGAATACACTGCAATATCAAGCCATCCATCCCTTGCCATTGACGTACACTGTTGCTACAACCTTCCTATTGTGGTTCCAGTATCATCTTAGGTAGCAATATCTGTACTGACTTGAATTTCTATTATTACTAGTGTAGCTATAAATATGCAATAATATACGTATAATTAATAATAGTAGAACAGAAAACAACTCAATGACAAATTGCCTCTATCGCTCAGAAAGAGCACACCACATGCACCTTCCTGTTGGCCCAGAACTCCTCCGGGGTAATAATCCCCCCGGTGACCAGCTCCTTGTACAGCTGCTGCAGGCTGGGGTCCTGAGACAGTATAGTCTTCTTCTCCTCCAGAGCTGCAGATGGCTTTGCCCTGAACTGTGGGAGAAGTTTCTGAAGTAGCTCCTTTGCCTTATCTCTGCTGTATATGGCGCCCTCTCCCGTAAAGTGGAAGTTAGTCGTTGCCGTGTCGTGAAGGATACATTGCAGCTGCACCTTGCTTGCACCTTCCGGACTGATCCGTTGGCTCTTTATTTGCGAGTAATGATAATTCACCTTGTATTCTCTGGTAGCATCGTCAACCCAGAATATCCTGCTATTTGACAGATAGAGGGTTCCCTCTTGCTTCTTGTATCGGGTTCCTGGGAACTCAAGTAGGATCTGCTCCTTAGCGGTGGCCATTTTAGTTGAATTACGCAAGGGAAAGGGATTTCCCCACTTCCTGGATTGCTTGTGCCGTGTTAGTCAAGTTGGCCCTATTCTGCGAGTACAGCCGACGTGTTATAGCCATTAATGGACGAAGAGAATGCAAAGAGAGAGTACCCCTACCATTGTATGGTTTGGTGGGATGATGTGGCCACTTTGAAGGAGGCACTCGAGAAGAAGAGGGTAGGCTTTTAGCTAGCTAGTTTTAGCAACGGTTTCATCATTTATAGCACACACTCCTGTGTACTGTTTGCTTTTCTATTAGGTCCGTATGGTATAAGTACTCCCGCCCACTTTGTGCGCAAGCATATTGATTGTTCCTTCGCATTTTAATGCCTAGGCAGAGGAGCTACAGAATAGTGATCGATATGATGTGGTTACCATGGCTACCATGCTATCTTCTCTTTTGAGACAAAGCCTAGTCGAATAATAATCAGAAAAGAGCGAGAATATGAATAATTATTATCAAAACAAGTGCTAAGTTTAATAAAAATTACAATTTCTGATCATTATCATACATTGTCTATGATATAATTATAAATGGACAGAATATTATTGTTACAGTTACATGATCTCCAGCTGTCCTGCATAAAACGTGCGTACTCTGTTTTTCCTCTGTACAGTTTGACATTCAGAAGGTGGACCCGCGAGGAAGGACCCCACTTCACCTTGCAGTCACTCTGCGTCGCACCAAGTGTGTCAAGCTGTTTCTGGACCATGGGGCGGACGTCATGGCAACAAACAGGCATCAGTGGACAGGTACATATGCAAAGGGAGCCATTCGTGGTCCATAGTCCTCTCTTGTGATCTGCAAACCGCAAGTGTAATCCACGTTTCAGTTTCACGTTCCAGTCCACAGTTCTCATTCATGCTCCACAGACCTTACTCATGATACACTGTTCCAATAACACATGGTACATTAAGGGATTTTGACCAATGAAGTGGCTTCCTTCCTCTAGTAGTCTGGCATGCTCAGAGGTTGTAGCTGTGAGCTGTACTTCTGTCTTCCTCCCTGCAGCACTGAATGAGGCCGTGTGTAGTGGAAACCCAGAGGTTGTGGGCATGGTGATGGAGAAACGTGAGCAGCAATTAAGCCACTATCGCAACAGGGACGTCCCCTTGTTGCTGGAGAAATTGGAAACGAGTCCAGACTTTTACATTGAGATGAAGTGGGAGTTCTCTTCCTGGGGTGAGGGCTACGCCTGTGCAGACATGGTGGCTGTGTGCACTGGTGCTGTTGTTATGGTGTGGTGCTTTGGACATTATGTAAATGGGTGTAAAGTGAGCCAGCCTCTTTGGGTGGCTTCACCCCTACCAGTGTGTACGTAGATACATTGTACACACACCAACACATACATACATACATAATTATGTATACCAGGAATTTATTACACACACCAACACATACATATTTACACACACCAACACATACATATATACACACACCAACACATACATACGCCTGGAATTTATTTAAACACTTAGCTGATCAAAATGCCCATTTTACTTCATACTTTTTAAGCCTCTATGAGTCGTGTTGAGTTTCCCAAAACTGATTTATTTTGCAAAAGTGAGTCAGCAATGTTCATGTCAGTGAAGCTGACAACCCTGTTACATATGTCACTTCTGCTTGTTCTGTGATGCCTGCCTGCTGTCAATCTAAACTGGGACGTCTCTTCTCTGTATACCACATTGAGTGAAAATAGTTGCTAACACTTTCCCCACTTAACTTACTCTAATCTTCTTCATCTAACGAAACAAATATGGCTTCTTTACTGTTTGCCATGAGGAACCTTTAATCCCTACTCCCTACAATGGCCGTTCTCCTGAAGCAGAACTTGTTGACACTTGACAGAATGGCAGTGATGCCCTTTCATCTCATTGTGTGTCTGTATGTTCTATCACTGATTTGTGCTGTAGTTCCCTTTGCCTCTCGGCTGTGCCCAAGTGACACCTACCGAATTTGGAAGAAAGGTTAGACTTGACTTGAAATTGTGTGTTGCAGGCTATTCACTTGTACCTTCACTGGCAACTTTGGTATCATACACAGTACACTGTAGTCACAGCACACCATATGTGCACACACACGCACACGCACACGCACACGCACACGCACACACACACACACACACACACACACACACACACGCACACACACACACACACACACACACACACCTAACCAGTACCATGTTTCCTGGTGTGCAGGTGCCACTGTCCGCGTGGACACAACCCTTCTTGGATTCAAGAACATGTCCTGGCAGCGAGGCAACCAGAGCTTTGTCTTCAAAGGCAGAGGTGAGAGGAGACTGCACACTAGGAAGGGATGGGGGAGGGAAGAGAGGGGGAGGGGAGGGGTAGCAGGAGGGATGAGGAAGGAGACAATGGAAGAAGAGAGGAGACTGCACACTAGGAAGGGATGGGGGAGGGAAGAGAGGGGGAGGGGAGGGGTAGCAGGAGGGGTGAGGAAGGAGACAATGGAAGAAGAGAGGAGACTGTATGTACACTGGAGGAGAGAGAAAGAGGGTAGGAAAAGAGAGCCTGGTGCTAGACTAGGGGAAGAGGAAGAAAGGGGAGGTGACAGAGTTAAAGGTGGGCTGAGTCAGCTTGCTTCTTACCTCTCACAGCTGATAGTGCCATTGTCATGGAGATTGACCATGAGAAGAAAACCGTCTGGGAAGAAGTAATTGAGCTCCAGTGAGCCTTTGGGAGGGGGTGGTCATGTGACGTGCATGTGACATACATATACGTGTGCTCCGCCCACCCACTCACTCCATTTACGTACCTTCTTCTACATATCTAGAGTTGAAGACTTGAATGATGTGGAGAGGTTGGCTGTCACTGAAATGGGTGTGGCCTCTAGGCTATCCTCTCCAGTTGTCAACACCACCATTAACACGAAGAGCATGGCCTTTGAAAGGTTTGCTGCTAGTTGGATGCATTTATATGTCATATTGATGCCACCCTTGTTCTGTCGATGCCTGTGTAAATCTGTGGTGCAGTGCACGTGGAGACATTGTTGACTGTGTCTTGTGTGGTGGTGACATTGTTGACTGTGTCTTGTGTGGTGGTGACATTGTTGACTGTGTCTTGTGTGGTGGTGACATTGTTGACTGTGTCTTGTGTGGTGGTGACATTGTTGACTGTGTCACTGTGACTGCGAGAGTTGTGTATGGCTAGTGACGGTCTTGCATTTCCATGTAGTAAGGGTCTTTTGGTTCACGTGTCCACTGTAGACAGAAGAGTGGGATCTGGGGTTTCCGTAGCGACAAGGCAGAAAAGGTGAATGGTGTAGACACCAAGGTCTTTTCCGCAAGTGGTGTGGAGATGGTAACACGGACTAGAGTGGAGCACCTGCCGGAACACTTGAAGAAGAAGTCATCGGGTAGGTGGGGTCTCGGGTGAAATGGGTGGGGCTCAAAGTGTGCTTGCGTTGGATGGGGCATGTGCTCACTGCAGGTGTACCCCAAAGCTTTAAGAAGGCACACACCAAACTTACATTGCACTGTGGTACGAGTACAATAAGAGATTTGAGTGTGCAACCACATACATATGTGTACTCACTCATAGCATCACTTTATTAAAATGGCATGGTAACACTTCACACATGGGCATGCCAATGAATGGTACTTGTATTCCCATGTAAGGAGATGCCCTTGTAGCTGTGTAGTGTGATACCCAGTGAAGACATTTACACCAGCAGGATTAAGGTGTTGCGTAGATTGAAGCAGAATTTCACAGGAGGAAGGCAGGAGAGATCAAGCCCAGAACTTGCTGCCTCACCGCTGATGGTCTCAACTGGCCCAAGTCTCCTTGTTAACTTATTCTTACCTCACAAGTGCTCCATTAGTGTACAATACATTATGGCATCAAGACATGTTGACTAGCAAACCAAAGTAACGTGTGTGGTGTATGCATCGTCTACCTAGCCAACAACCAAGTTAATAGTGTTCACGCTTCCACAAGACATGCCAAGTAGCGTTACCATGCCCACGTTTGACTTGTTACTGCTGTACATCATTTAAATGAACTCCTTCTTATATATACATACACATTGCAGTGGTTGCATACTCTAGTCTCTTATACGTAAATCGGTACTCTTAACTGTTAGTGAGATGTTGGTCTCCTGTATGCAGTGTATACATCCACATGGCTCCTTCCCCCCTCTCTGCAGGCAAGATCACCACACCCATCCACTCCCTCTTTGGCTCCGCACAGGACGAGCTGGCCAATGCACATCCACTTCCCGTTACACCCACTCCCCCACCCCCTCCCACCCCCTCTAACTCCCCCGAGCTCACCATAGTTGAATACTTCACACCTGCAAAGGACCCTGAAGCTTATGACAGTAAGCTACTTTGGTAGCACACAGTCAGTTCATATGCTCATGCGTGTAGTGTGCGGCGGGGTTGCAATACAGCACATGCGTGTAGTGTGCGGCGGGGTTGCAATACAGCACGTTCTGTACCAGGTGACTAAGCCTACTATGTTTACTCCAACATTGCATAGTGAGGGTCTTGTGTGACTGGTGACGGTGTCGTATGGCTAGTGACAGTCTTGTATGGCTAGTGACGGTCTTGTATGGCTAGTGACCGTCTTGTATGGCTAGTGACGGTCTTGTATGGCTAGTGACGGTCTTGTATGGCTAGTTAGGGTCTTGTGTGCCTGATGAAGGTCTTGTGTGCCTGATGAAGGTCTTGTGTGCCTGATGAAGGTCTTAGTGTAGGTTTAGTGAGGCTAGATTTAGTGGTCTCTGGCTATGACTGCCCTGCCTGCCGGGCTCTACCTTGTGCAGGGATAGGCCGGCCTGTGGAGGAGCGGGTGAGTGTCCAGAAGCTCAAGGCCTCCCTCTGGTTGGCCGAGGAGTACCCTCTGACCTTGCACGACCAGCTGCTGCCCATTGTGGACCTCTTGGTAAGCTGCAGGATACTTTAGAGACATCTGCAGTTTATTGTTGACATCTGTGTGAAAGCGGTCCTGATGTGTGAAAGCGGTCCTGGTGTGTGAAAGCGGTCTTGGTGTGTGAAAGCTGTCCAGTAGTGCTGCACCTCCTCCTGTGTGTATGTGTACTTCTCATTCTCCCATTAACACGCCGGACCTACAAGATCACAGAATGGTCAAGCAACTCTTGCCTGTTGCTCCCTGTGTACTGTAAATGAGAACCTGGTGCTCTATGTGCCATTGGCCATTGTCAGGTGAAACTTTAGCAGTTAACACATGCTTACTTACTCTCGCAACTGCAGCCGATCTTTGTCATTATTTTCAGGACTCCTATTGGATTGTAGTCATTTGAAATGTGTAGCAATTAATACAAACCTCCTTGCCCCTCCTATCACTTACAAGAGCTCAGGACTAGCTGCCATGTGTATTTGCATTCCCTGCAGGCCATCAGCAACAGCCACTTTGCAAAACTACGAGACTTTATAACCCTCCAAATGCCGGCAGGATTCCCTGTCAGGTTTGGTGAGTGTCGTACAGCACACCTGCCATGACAGTGAGCATGCTGTTGGTGTTCACTACATGCTGCGTGTGAGTGTTGATGAGAAAGGTGTATGTATGTGGGGCAGGCTTCAGCAAAGGATTCAGTAGTCTGCATCGGTCAGTCGTTCACCAACTGCATCAAGATCTACAGATTGAACCCACTCCTGTCCTCTGCTCCAGTAGCTAGTTCATCAAGCATTAAGTTGAAAGGTAAAGGGTTCTCCTATACCAGCTACGTAGAAATGGGCTGAAAACGTTGATGTTTCGAACAGAATGCTCTGGTCTTCTTCAGGGTGAAAATCATCATCTTCAACCTGAAGAAGACTGGAGCATTCTGGTCGAAATGTCAATGAAGTTTTCAGCCCGTTTGTAGTTGTAGAAGGTATAAAAGAACCCTTTACCTTTCATGCAACAGCCAGCTGAGAAGCCCCCGCTTCCAGCATCAACTTGTGTGTGTGTGTGCTACATTTATACATCTCCCACCTCTCTTCTCTTGCAGAGATTCCACTCTTTCATGTGGTAGCCGCTAAGGTCACATTTGGCAATCTTAATGGCGATGACACTCCAGTTCCCCATGTGCAAGTTGCAGCTGTGGAACATGACTCACAGATAGACACACCTTCCTCATCACAAGCAGCGGGCGGATTTCGCATGGTAGCAGTGGGTCAGGAAGGGCTGAAGCGCCGTCACGGAGGGGTGTGTGATCGGGGAGGGCCCCAGCCCACTAGTGCGGGAGTAAGGGAGGTGGCAGTGGGAGAAGTCGGCTCTGATGTCAAAAGGAAATGTGTCATCAGTGATGCCTGCTTTGAAGTGCCTGAGGGGTATCGCAAGCTGAGCCGTGGGAGAGCACAGCCGTACGATGATGACGAGCTGCTGCAGCTTGCTATTGAGCAGAGCCTGTTGGAGCAAGGGCCAACAGTGGAGGAGTTCCTCTATGAAAGTGCTCAGGTGGGTCTGATTCACCAGTGCAGTGGGCCCACATTGATGCACTGCTGTGCAGTACTCAGTGCTGAGCAACAGGCTCTTGTACACACAATTGTGACTTCTGTGATCACTTGACACTTTCCTGTGTCCAAGTGGCAGCTTTGCTGCAGACTGCCCAATCTGGAGTTACGTATTTACTGGTCAATTAGAATAATACAAGCATGTCACTGTATGTAGCCTCCTTTGCCCTCCCTCGCTTTCTCCTTCCCCCCTTTTGCCTCCCTTCCCCTCCTCCCTGCACTGAACATGCACATTCTGTGTGCTCCAGAATCAATCAACGACCATGCAAGTACATGGACAGATTCCTCCCGAGACCTCACAGAACGATGGGGACCTACAGCTGGCAATGGCCTTGTCCATGCAGACAGCAGAGGATGACGATGATCTGAGGAAACGCGAAGAAGAAGAGCTCGAAATGGTCCTCAAATTGTCCATGCAAGACCAGTAAACAAATTGCAGCATGCAGCAAATGCTTATTATATTGAATTGCATACCTGTATTTGTATATAATTTAGTTGTCATTTATACATGAGTGAACATAAGTATTGCTGTAAGCATTTATAATACGTTGTACATAGCAATACAGCACTGATGCTCTGCGCGCGAATTCAAACATGTCGAAGCCCAAATTGTCTCCAAAGAAAGCCAGAGCTTCTGCGAACGATGCCGAGTCTGTTATGCGCACCACGAACGAGAAGATTCTACAAGAGTGCTACTCCCTCTACGTGGACGAGGAGAAAGGTAAGAGAAGCTAGTTGCTTCAAAACGTCGATGTCTACTTACATCGGCAATATGATGTTCCTCACTGTGTATCATGCATGTTCTGGCGTCTCTTAACGTGGGAGAGACTAGCTTAGCTCACGAGTGAATGATCACGACCTTGAAGTTGCTAGCTGGTGAAATATAATCTTTGATACTGTGAGAGTGTGCTGAAGCTTACACATTTCTAATCATCAATCATCTCCTTAACATGGTACGGTAGAGGCTCATGGCTGCGGCTTTAAATGTCAGTAGTGATGGTGAGCATTTCACGTAGCACAGTAGATTGCAATGGTACAACGTTTCGACCACAAAGGTCTTCGTCAGGAGCAAAGCTCCTTAACACTGCATGGCTGGTAACGGCCTGTCCACAAAGTTGTCCACTTCTCCTGCCTATGCTGCTGCAGGCCTCATCAAGTTGGGACGTGATGTGGGTGTGGCCCTCCTCCCCCCAAGACGCAAGGTGATTGTCATGGTGATGGGGAACCACTCTGCAGGAAAGAGTTCCTTCATCAATTGGTACGAAGGCTAGAAGTGATTAAACACGAGCTTGTGTGTCCCCATGGTACCTGTTCCCCTCAAATGTGTGCGGTCTCTCCCACTCGTACGTGTGTGCTGCAAAGGTATGTTGAGGAGCAGGTTCAAAGGACTGGTGTTGCCTTGGAGACCCAGGGCATTTCGTTTATTACCACTGGCAAGAAAAGGGACTCACTCACCGTAAGAATATCCCTGGTCACGCCCCTGCATACGCCACTGCTATGTACATACGTTGGTTCTTTTAGCAGTGGTATGCTTTAGGCATAGCCGCTCATACATACATATGCAGCGTATTAAAATTAATATCTATGTCTGTAGAGGTACATACGTATGAATGTGCATGTGCATGTGTGTCTGTGTTTGTCCTTCACTGGTGCCTGCAGGGCAATGCAACCCTCCATCTCTACCCACACTTCAATGAGCTGCAACACATAAAAGGTGAGGTTGTGTGAGTTGATGATGAAAGGTGGGGTTGTGTGAGTTGATGATGAAAGGTGGGGTTGTGTGAGTTGATGATGAAAGGTGGGGTTGTGTGAGTTGATGATGAAAGAGAAGGTTGGCATGTACATACGTACATATGTACGTGTTATCATCATTGTGTGGGCGGGTGTGCACTGTACAGGAGGATGTTGTCACCCCCTCATTGAGACTGACCGGCAGCCATTCTGGCACCGATGTCACATCACTGAAGCCACTCTGCCACTATTGTCAAGATGTCACTGACAGTGTTGACAGTCTGTGATACTTGTCACCTACTCCCCCCCCCCCCCCCCCCCCCTCTTCAGGAGTTACTGCCTATCTCGGTACTGAAGTGATCACCTCAAGGGAGAAGCAGTTTGGCCTGGTCACCTTTGTGGACACTCCAGGACTGGTGGACGGAGACATGAAGTACCCTTTTGACGTGGAGCAGACCCTAATATGGCTAGGTCAGTGTGGGTGGGTCTGGCACTGGATGGGTGTGGCACTGGGTGAGTGTGGCTCTGGGTGGGTGTGCCACTCCTGCTACCCCTGTCTGCAGGAGGATTAGCTGACCTTACCCTGGTCTTCTTCGACCCCATGGGTCAGGCGCTCTGCAAGAGAACACTGGATATTGTCGGTAGGTGGGGCTTGCCTGGGTGGGTGTGGTCACCTAGAGTGGGCGAACGGTTGGCTAACAGACCCGTGATTGAACTATAGCATGCGTCCTAGTGTGTCTACGTTAACGAATTCTTTTGCTGAGCAAAGACACAGCTGCTGCTGAATACTCAAGAGCGGGAGTGTCCACCCAAAGGTCTTTGCCAAGAAGCAGATGACAAAGACCTTCGGGTCAAACGTCCTGCTGGATTGTACATCAACAGTTGTGTCATTGCACGTTGAGAAAAAAATTAGTTCACAAGTATGGCATTGTGTTCTAAGGTCTAATTAACGAATGCAGACTAGCACTACTTTGCAATGTGTGTTGGTAAGTGGATGCAAGGGCCTCCCAAAGGAATGGTAAGTGTGGCTTTTGACTCATGCTGTCTTCTTGTGTGCAGAACGGATCAGTGAACGGCATCCAGATCGTCTGAAGTTCTACCTTGCCAAGGCTGACACGGCAGGCACAGAGACGGACCGACAGAGAGTTCTGATGCAGATAACGCAGGAGCTATGCAAGCGGCCAGGGCTGAATCAAGCTGGATTTGACATGCCAACCATCTACATCCCATCTCTGATTGAGAAGGTGAGTGAAAGTCTAAAGTAGGAAGAATAAGTTCGTTCCGGTTGAGGGTGGAATGGGGTGGTCTCTTGGCAATTACATGAGCAACCCCTGTGACTCCACTGTGTGGTTGTGTTCACTGGTGAAGTATGAGGCATCCTGGAGCTGATTGTAGCGTGACTATCTTGGATGATTGAGCACACCACGGAGTCAGTTCTTGCTTCAATGCAACGCTTCAGCCGTTACGAGGTGTGTCGAGCAAAGTTGCATTGAAGCAAGAAATGACTACCTGTTTCTATTGAAACCACAAGTGTTTCACTTGGAGCGGATTTAGAAGCAGCCAGTCATCCGGTTCAACCATCAGTACGCCACTGATGAGCCCCAATCAGGGCGAAACAGCTGTCTGTGGCTCTTCCATCTTTTGGGATGACTGGGGAGGCGATCACTGGTTGCCGCAAATAGGACCTCGTGTCCCCCTGGCCATGGTATCAGTTATACTGACCTGGTCAGGTTGGCGTAATACCCAGTGATTACTGCCATTTGTCAAATGACTTATTGGCATGCTCAATTGTCCAATAAACCTTCTACGTACCATCTGAAGTAGCTGTTGGTAGCCCAAGTTATCTGCAATGCCAGCACTTTGTTGTGTATGTAGTACTATGTACGTACATATGTTGTGCATGTACACACCGGAGGGTCCCTGCCATCCTCTCAGACCCCGAAATGTGAGAACCAGCTTGGGCAGTTGGAGAAGCAGATTGAGAAGACTATCAGCCAGATGATGCAGAGCACCCTCAACTCCCTTGAACGGGACAGCGAGAAGGTGGCCACTGCCATCGACCAGATGCTGGACAGTGACAGGTGACTTCAGTTTAGTAGCAAACACATGTTGTATGGGTATAGCATGCAGACAGCAAAAGTGTTTGATGTGTTGTGTTGCGCGCGCGCGCGCGCGCGTGTGTGTGTGTGTGTGTGTGTGTGTGTGTGTGTGTGTGTGTGTGTGTGTGTGTGTGTGTGTGTGTGTGTGTGTGTGTGTGTGTGTGTGTGTGTGTGTGTGTGTGTTACAAATAGTAACACCCACTCTTGTGTTCACTCATCAGAAAGCAGAGGTCGCGCAACTGCCGTGGATGTCTCCGTGGGTTGTTCCTTGGATGTCTCGGCTTGGTGCTGCCCTTCCTGTTCCTCCTGCACATTTTGACCAGCCAAACGGTGATGGCCTCCCTCAGTCTGGCCGTTGGAGAAGAAGTGACCACTCTGATACGCAATTTTATTGTGAGTCCGCACACCACAGTGCAAGCCTGTATGGAGTGGAATCCAGTGCCAGTTTCATGTGGTACTTACTCCACTTATAGCTCTAGGTTCTAGTGATTCTTAAAAGTGTGCAGTGCACCCTGCATCACTCGCCTACACAGAGCTTGCACGTATAGTCTCACAATGCTCCCTCTACCGTCCCAGTACTCACTCCACTTTGCTCACTCCACCCCCCTGCACCCCCCCCCCTATTTTAAAATTCTGGCAAGAACACCGAATGTGCTAGAGGTCTGCACTGGCAGTCTGAGTTGCAGTGACAGTTGCCGACTATGTACCTCTACCACGTCCCAGTACTCACTCCACTTTCCTCTCTGGCCTGGTAGTTGCTCTGTGTGCACTCTGTACTGGTGCAGTGACAGCTGTGTACGTATTTCACCTAACATTGCAGTTCCAGTTTGGACAGATCTGGTCACACCTCCCCTTCAATGACAGCTTCTTCAATTTGGCTCTGGCAGCCCTAGTCTCTTTAGTCCTCCTCACGCTGGCACGCTGGTCGCTAACGTGAGTCCTGCAGAGGGGGGAGGGGGCAATGAATATCACACACAAGTATACACCATTTACCCTACCACTGCTCTGTACCGGACCACTTAGGTCTAACAGTATGGCTAGAGTATCACTTCAAGCCATATGTTTCTTTAAGAGCCAGTGTCATGACAAACCTGTGTCGCTGTGCAGTACAAGAGTACTTACTTGCATTGAAGTCTGCTGTAGCTCTAAAAAGGAGCAAGTACTGCATCCACAACTGATACCACCGGTATCTGGTTTAGGTCCAAACAAGTACAAGCTTTGTATAACCCATCGAATAACTGAATTGTGACAATGTTCGTATGTAGCATGCTGATTGTGCATTTATTGTATCAATTTGGCTTGATTTACATTTGTACTGCCTGTGCTGACTCTGTAGTAGCAAGCCTACCCTCCCCTCCAAGTCAAGGAAGCGCTTTGCAAAAAGAAGGCAGTTTTTGCGGGAGCATGTGAAAGAGAAGAAGGTTTGTGGAAGGTGTTGTATGTGAGATGGGAAACACTAGCCACGTGTAAGTTTGTGCTGTTTGTGTCTCTTTGGTTGCAGGAGCAGTTGTACAAGGAGTATCTCTACCAGTCTGTGGGCGACCCTTTTCCTTCAGAAGGACACATGCACAGCTGATTGTACTGTACAGATTCTAAGTCACGTGATTTTAGTAAATGACGTATGCATTACTAATTAGTAGCACAATGGCTGCCGCAGGGAAGAAGTAAGTTTTTTAGATTGTAGAAATCGCTACCACGTACGTCGTTGATGTGTTCTCAAGCGGGCCTACTTTCAGGTATCTGAGTCAGATATCATTTCACTTATTTCTTCTGTTCACTGCAAGGTATGGGTTAGTAATGACCAAGAAACCTGCACAGAAACCTGCAACCAAGGCGTCTAATGTCTTTGGGAATGACTCAAGCGATGAGGATGAGGACGGGTCTGTTAGGAAAGTGAACGCATCCTTGAAGAAACCCGGATGGGTGACGAAAGAGGTACATTGCAGAATTAAAACTCTCCATTTTCTAGCTTGGCTAATGCTGCGGGCTGCTGATTTGGCGAGGGATTTAAACGAAGTCAATACACACTATAATTATATTATCTTAAGTTAAGGTACAGTGTCTTTAAATGTACTCCGTAACTGTTCTCATCTGCTTCAGCATGTTCGGGCTAGCGGACTAATACATGTGTATGTGTGTGTGCGCATGTGCATGCGTGCATGTATTTCCTTGCTTTCTTACATGTTATGTGCACACATTGCTATGGCTGTATCGTGTGCTGTATGTTTCTTGTATGCACAAATGTGCTATTATTTTCCATGGGCCGCCTTACCGCTTTGCACATCTTACACAGTCCTTGTTGAAGTATAGTGTAGTTAATGTGGGGTCAAGTGCTACGGCAACAGCAGTATTGATTTGTTTGGCCATTTCATACACAACTACTGCCCATGTGGAATTGTGTGCAGCCATTCAAAGCGCATGCACAGAAATTGAGTGATGAACTGCCATTTTAAACAAATGCACGCAGGCACGTGATGTGATGGAGAAGGCCCTGCAAGAGGACCCAAGTGTGTTTGAGTATGATGCAGTGTATGATGAAATGGAGAACAAGAAACGC